>LDKF01000453.1:29403-51814 GCA_001026735.1 Rotylenchulus reniformis
CCCTCCCCCTTCATCAGGTAATCCCGGATTTTCCCCTGCATCTGGTATGACTTATCATTTCTTCTCCCAAATTGTTGGAATTGATCATGGCCCTGGTGAGAAATGCGATATTTGAAATAATTTTACACGAATAAATTGATTTACAATTGATACAAAAGCATTTTACAAAATGTTCTGATTTTTAGCTATGAAATTTGTTTTTTTGAACTGAATGTCCTGATTTTGAAAAATTTTCGATGGGCATCCTGCTATATTTTGCTTTCAATTTATTTTTGTTCGAAGATATTCATGCATTACGCCATCTTTTTGAAGAAGAAAAATTTGAATTTTTGAATTTTTATTGATTTTTTGGCAAATTTTTGAAAAACCGGTAAAACCGGCGGTTAACCGGGGGTCAGGGCAAAACCGAAACCGAAAACCGGGGGTCCCTAAACCGGCCAAACCGAAAACCGGGGGTACCGGTTTTAAACCGGTCTAGATCAACCCTAGTTATAATCTATTTTTTTATTTATTTTTTAATATTTAGCTTTTGCATGTGTTTAAACATGTTTTAGATAGTTGGTCCTAAAAATTTTTGAAGACATAAAAACAATTTTTGTTGCCAAAAAATATGTTAGGTTACTTTTGTAAAAAGAACTTAGAAACAAAGAATAATCAAGATTTTCATGTTAGAAATGAAAATTTTTTTGTTTAGGACTTTTTTTGTATATCACAAAAAAAGTTTCCGGCGAATGTCATCTCAAAGGTTAAAATCTTTTTTTTGGGGGAGCTATACTGACTTGAAGAAAAAATATTGATAAAAATAATTAATAACAATATTGGCAATTTGGATTGGAAACAATTTTGATATCAATTACTAAAATCAATAAAACGATAAAAAAATACCTTACTTCGAGTGGCTTACAATAGTACATTCCCTACTGTCACTTGGAATTTGGGTTATGCGACATTTGCGGCCCAGACTTTTGTGACTCAGACATTTGCGGGCCAGGGTTAAAAGGACTTTTGCGGCCCAAGAATTTTGCGGCCTAGCCAAGATTGCGGCCCAAAAATATTTAAAAAATTAATAAAAAAAAAGAAAAAAACTATTAAATAATTAATTTTTTTACAATAATTTTCTATCCATTAAAAATACAATTTTCAAATTTTTCTTTCCACTCTTCAAATCCTTTATGGAATAAGCGAAATTTAGGTCGAAGTTTGGCCTGTCCTACCACTCAAATAAGAAATCTGTTCGGAGAGTAAATAAAAATAAAATCAGATGTGAAAACAAATGAATTTCTACTTTGAGAGAATTTTTAATTTTATTTTTATATTTCTATTTTCCAAAATGATGATTCGAGTAAAGATTTACCTTCCATTTATTTTTTAAACATTTTTTATTTTTATTATTTTGGGTCGCAAAGTGTTGGGCCGCAAAAGTCTGGGCCGCAAATGTCCCATCACCGGAATTTGCATACCTTACGACCTATCCATGGAAAATTTTACTGTCAATCAATATTAAATTTCTTTAGCATAGGAATTAAAGTTATTTTATTTTAAATTTTTAAATAAACGGTCGTTCACCCACACCAATTACCTACCTATCCACACTCTGGGATGGCATCCATCGTTCAATTTTCAAATTAATTTTAATCATGTTTTTCTTTACGTAATAATTCTTATCCGTTTTTAGGAACGGTTTCCTTTTGGTTTCGACAGAAATTAACAAATTCAAAATTTATTTTAGATTTGAAAAATCCAACATGCTCTTCAGGATTTTTGAAAAAATGAAAATTTTCGCTGACTTAGGCATTTTCAAAATTTTCAGCATTCATATATCGAGCATTCTAAAATTTTCTCGTGCTCCAGATTTCAGGTTTTTCTGAGACCTTGAGTTTTCGACTAATTTTCACAAGCCTCAGATTTGAAATATAAGTGGTTATATTTCTTCTAAAAAATAATTTTCTTGTCAAAATCATCCGCCCGCTATCGAAACCATTTCTGTCGTAATCGCTGGAAACGATTAGGGTACATTACTTATAGAAATTATTGATGTTACGATCGTGCAATCCCAATTGGTGGATGATCCACGTGAATGAATGACCGTTTAATTTAACATTCATTTTCAAAATTAATTAAGGGAATTTAATAATAATTTTTTTCTATGGGTTGCGCCCATGTTCTATGAAATGGTCGGAATAGAGTAGGCAAATTCCATGTGATAGTAGGGAATGTTCCCGTGTTAGCATTATGGTTGCACGGAACCGGAACTTTTTCAAAAACCGGAACTGTCCGGAACCAGGAAAACCGGAACTCAGAACCGGATCAGATTTTTGACCGGAACTGGAACCGGTCGGAACCAGCCTTATTAAGCCAAAAATTAAAATTTTTTACCAAATTCTTTACTTCAGCAGACAAATTTAATTCAATACACACAAACAAATTATCAGACACAGTATTACAAACGCAGTATTACAAATTTAAATTTAGCGGCAAAAATTTAACTTATAAAATTTTTTGCTAGTGAAAAATCTTCGTTGAAAAATTGAGGCTTCGAAATTTTTACTAAAATTTTTCTTCCAATTTAAAAAGTTTCAAAAAATTTGGTTGAGGAGGGGCGGAGGAGAAAAGAGGAAGATAGGCATAAGACAGATAAAGTATTATCGTAGAAAGGACATCAATTGATATAATAATGGAGGGGGTGAGATAATTTAGCATTTTTGAACGAATAAATTCAGATTTCTTAAGGAAACTTCACCAATTTCACCAAATTTTTCGACCAAAAATGCCTTTCTTAGGGGTGCATTTTCGGCCAAAAATACCATTCTTACGGATGTATGTTTGGTTCCGGTTCAGACGGTTTGAAACCGGAATCGGTAGGTTCCGGCTTTTTGAGAACCGGAAGTTTGGTTCTGGGTGGACCGGGAAATTCGGACCGGTTCCGATTCCTAGTTAGCATCGATTTGGTGTAAAACATAAAATTGTTACCTATTTTTGAATTTTTAGCACCTAAAAATCCGCTCACTAGCCACTGATGTGTCTACTCTACTTTGCTCAATTAAAATGTTCAATTTTTGTTTTACATAAATTTAATATTTATTTCTAATTTTAAAATTACCGTCATTGATCGGATGGTTGCAATCTTTATTACGAAGCTGGCCAGTGCATTTTTTGAAGGACCCAACCAGCACTTTGTGTTCTTCTTTGCAAAATCTTCCTGGCTCCATCATACCACTTTTATCAATAAGAAGCTCTTTATCAATAAGACATGCGCGATAAACTAAGTCTATTTTGTTGTCTAAAGTGGATTTTTGATAATTTTTCCCGGAACAGCAGTCTCAATGGTACAAATTTCAGATCCGAATAACCCCATTTGAGCTGTGGATTACTGGTTCATTTAGTGAGATACTATAGAAGTGGAAAGTTGGGAAATTGGAAAAGGCTGGAACCCCAGCAGGAAATCGAAACTCGGAACCCGAGATAAGATTTTTGGCCGCACCTGAATAAACCAGCTCCTTTTTGCGGCATTTTTAACACGAACGATTTTAGGATTCGTGTGAAAAAAATCAAAATTTCAGATTTTCATAAAACAGATTAACAAACGGACATAGTTTTCTCAAATAATTTCCTCAAAGTTTCCTTGGAAAGACTAAAAATTTCGGCAAAAATGCCATTCTTATCAGTGGTGCATTTTGGCTCCGATTCCCTTCTGATAGAAAATGGGGTTTTATGGGAATAGGGAATTCAAAAAATCATGTTTCTCTATAAATATTTGCCTTTATAAGGAACTCTTTAAAGATCTTTTTAGATCTTACTTGTTAGTTAAATTTTTTTGCTGCCATTTGTTTCGCCTTTGGGTTTTCTGTCCTTTAGTCATTATGCATCTTTGTCAATTTTGATCCTTTTTTTTTGATTAACCCGAAAATTCCCCAAACTCAAGACCGAACCCGAATGGACTCAAAATTGAAAATCCGAGCCTCAAACTTTTAATAAAAACTCGAAATTTCCAGGCCAAAAATAAGTACATATTTTAGATTTTATTTTTTCGCCAATCTCAATAAATAATGGGATTTTTTCAATAAGCTAATATATTTCATTTAGAAATTCCATTTTCCTTTGCTAAAAATTAATTTTAAAACTATTGATTGTAAAACAAATATCGATTTCCAAGAAGAAAAACCGAAACCGAAACCCGAAACATATAGTCGAGTCATCATAAAGATAAGCAAACCTAGCTCGCATCCGATGGTTATACAATGTATATCATCTTCACAAATTTGCTGAGACAATTCACTATATTGGCTTTCGAACGCGCAGGTGATTTCTGGAAAATTATTTTTTATGATAATATTTCATATATCTATGCCATTATACAACAATATAATTTTATATAATTTAGAATGAGCTTTCATATTTCAAATGTAGTTGTTTAATCATTCATCTATTTTTGTGATTTCTTGATTAAGTATTTATTGGTAAAATTAAAAAAATAATGAAGAATGGATCCCAGCCATTGTTGGATCGAAAAATAAAATTTATTAAAAATGCTGAAAACTTGTTCTAAGCGATTTCCAATGGAAGATTAGGTTAGTTTTTGGTGCTAAATCCGATTGGTGTAAAAATCTAACATCACGCCAAATCATTGATCTTTCGTAAGTGAGCCTTTTTGTATAGCAAATTCTGTGATTTATTCATTGACTTTATTCTTACATATTATTAGTTTTTTCTACATATTTACCATTTTATATCGAGGTTTTTTTCATTATTAGGACGCATTTCAAATTTGATCCCTGTTATTGAAATAAACACCTCTTGATAATGAAAAGTATAGCTAGATCGTTTTGCGCAAAAAAAATCATTTTTTGACATGACTCCAAAAAATTCTGCACAACTTTGCTTTTTACAATTTTTGCCTTTGGCCAGATTGGCCTTTTTTTAACGCCCGATCATTTCAACGACCCAACACATTGGGAAAAAATCGCTGCAAAATTATGTAACTGCAAATTGGAAGATCAGAATTCAAAACTATTATGGCACCGATTAACACAACATACCTTCAATACGAAACAGGACGTTTGAGCGCGGCCGGTTGAGCGCCAGAGCTAGAAAAATCGTTATAACTCAGCTCAAACTAAATAAGGAAAAACGAGCTTGGTGTCAAAAGATAGCCCTGGATGTCTGTTATAAAATTACAAAAGAGACCATCCTGATTGGCCAAGTGAGAAAAAAGTTATGGCCAAATTAAGCACTAAAATCGTGATTTTGGCAAAAGATTTGGCCATAACTTTTTCTCAGTTCGCCAATCCGGATGAACTCTTTTGCAAATTTATAGCAGACATTTAGATCTATCTAATGACACCAAATTTGTTTCTCCATATTTTGTTTGAGCTGAGTTATAATGATTTTTCTAGCTCTGGCGCTCAACCGGCCGCGCTCAAATGTCCCCTACCGCCTTCAATATCGATGGCTGAGACATTATAGGGGAGCAGTAGGAAAAGAAAACAAAGGAGTTGGGATGCAAATAGCATTTTTGCTAGAATCAAAACATATATTCCTGGCCAGAAAGAATGTTCCAATTTATTTAAACAGTAGTCTAAAGCGAAAATAGCATGCAAAAAGGAGAGACAGAAAAGAATAGTACGGAATGAGTTCGCTTCAAAATATAGTTTCAAAAATAGACCATTTGTATGGCCATGAGTATTATAAATCGAATGGAAGAAGTCCACGGTGTTAGTGCGGTTACCCGACATTCCCCCCCCCATCCGTTATATTTATAACTCGGTTCACACAAATCTATAGAAAATTCAAAATTTTGAGAAACAATATCAGTACACAGAATAAAGTCGAGTGTAGGCGACAACCACTAGAAACTATGTAGCATATGTATAAAACAGTACCGTGCTACGTCAAGAATGCTACGTCAAAAATTTAACAAAAATTACCTAGAAAAGGGGTTTAATAAGTAGGGATGGGATAGTTATGCAAATACATACATATTTTTCCTGATACCAGAACGCCGAAATAACCACGAAAAACGCATTTTCCACTTGATTAGAACCTTCTATTGTGCTTAATTTATAATTTTTCACCATTTCGTTCCTATTTCCTATTTGGTGAAATTTTAGCCTTTTCATGTCAAGCTTTTTCATTTTTAAACACTTTCATGACAATTTTCAAATTTGAGGGGTGTAAATCAACAAAATGAATGTTTATTCGTTAAAATTACTGGATTGCTTGTAGAAATAATTATTTTTTTGTAATATTTTATATGAAGTTTGGTCAATTTTAATGCATATTTTTGGTGCTTATTTCGGCTTTTTTGAGCATATTTTATATACATATTTAGCCAATTTATAATGCATAACTATTTGGTCCATTATGAAGTAAGTAATGACCAATAGTTAGATAGTTTGTCCAAATCCTCAATCAGTATTGTGGCCGTAAATTTTCTCAGTGGACCAATTTTAATAGAAGTACGCTTATTTTATAAATAGCTAATTTTTTTATTCTTTAATACTAACCTATTTTCTCCCTTTATTTTTTTATAATTGATCAACTAAAATCACTAATTCTTAATTTGTGGCCTATTGAGAATTAATGGATTATTGGGCATAGTTTAAATAAAATAAATTTTTTGTATTTTTGAAGAAATTTCTAATTTATAAATCGATAGTGAAGTCATTCTACAACTCATTTTCTCCCCTTCTAAACTGCTTATAATTAAATGAATAGAGCTATTGGATTGTATTAGGTCTTGGGACTCTGTCCCTTTCAATGGGGCAAAAATGCCGATGATTCACTAGAACACAGCCATCCGAAATTCGATCTTCCCACGCCAATTTGATCATGGGATGTGGTAGGAGTAAGGTCCATATGCCCCCAACTGCTGATCAGTGGGGATGGTACGATCTGCCAATCCTGTGGAAATTTGCGATGAATCACCCTCCGTGAGAAAATCCAAAATTTTGGAATGTACATATTTAAAGATTATTTTGTTTTACCCCTAAAAAACGGAACTCTGGACCAAAAAACACCCAAAAAACTGGACCAAAAATTATATAAGGATTCCACATCATATTTGCGTACTGTATAACAATTAACTCTATTCAAATTTTAAAACTTATTTTAGAAAAACCATTCTGATGTCAAAAAACAGATCAAAAAGATTAGTTTTAAAAAAGTCCAACTCATTCAAATTGGCTCTCTATAAAATAATTATGGGCAAAATAAATAAAATTAGCAAACTTCAAAAAAAATCCCTGAATCTCCTTATTGAATAGCCTAAGGATGCCTTAAATTCTATGTCTCTAATATATTTCAACTAACTCTATTCAAATTTTAAAACTTAATTTAGAAAAACCATTCTGATATCAAAAAACAGAGCAAAAACATAGAGAAGTGAATTTGATGTCAAAAGATAGCCCTAAATGTCTGCTATAATCCTGCAAGAACAACTAATCGATTTGGCCAAATAGGAAAAAAGTTATGGCCAAGTTAAGCCATAAAATCGTGGTTTTGGCCAATGAGCTGGCCATTACTTTTTTTCTGCTTTTTTTCTAAAATTCTTTCCACAAGTTTATAGCAGACATTTAGGGCTATCTTTTGACACCAAACTCTCTCTATGTTTTACCTGAAAAAAGTTATGACCATTTTTCTCTCGCGGGGGTGAAAACCGGTGCACCGGTTTTGAGCGGTGCTAGCTTGTTTTATTCTAGAGTGTAAAAATGGACGTTTTAGTCTAAAGTTAAAAATGGATGCCTCGTACGTAAATCACAAGATGTCAAAAGTCCAATAAAAACTAAAGAATTTAACTTTTTTAAAAGTAAAAAAGTCGCAAATATAGGTAAATGTGTCAATATTAAAAGATGGAAATTCTTAGGATGTCATAAAACCCAAAATAATAAAAAAAAGCAAAAACTAATTAAATTTGTAAGAAAATTAATTTTTTTATAAAAAAACAATAATTTTTGAATCCATGCTTGCGCGTTACATCAAAAACGCAAATAGTCGTGTTACATCAAAAAACGCAAATGAAGGCACTACCTGAAAAGCGGTCACTTTTGAAAACCCACCAAAAGGGTCCCCCTTTTAGGCAAAAAATGAAATTTTTTTTGTTTTTTTGCGACTCTTTTGCTCAAATAGTTAAAAAAAAGTAAAAAAAAAATGAAAAATTTTTTTTGGGTTACAAATGAAAAGGGTCCCCCCCCCCTGTTAAATTTGTGGGTTTTCAAAAGTGACCGCTTTTCAGGTAGTGCCCAAATGAACATCAAAAAACGCAAATCCGATAAAAAATAGCAAAGTATCATTATTTTAAAATGATATTCTTGGTTTTCTTGTTATTATTATTTCTTGGAAAAAACCAATTATTTCTTGGTTTTCTTGTTCTTGGCAATCTATCTTTTTACAAGCTAGGAATTTCAAAAATTTAAAATTTTCTATATCTTACTATATTTTTTATCTGTAAAAAATAAAAAGCAGATTTTTTCGAATTTTTTTCTGATTTTCTGGAGTTTTCCTACAAAATTAATTTCTAAGATTTTTATTTATTTTCTTATTTTATTTTTAAATTATAATAATTATTTTTATTTGTTTATTTTAATTTGTTATTTTAATCACTATTTCGTTGTTGTCCCATTTAATAGTACCTTCAGCGACTCATCCATCCCTCTCTGTCAATTTTGGCACTTTTCGAGAAACGGCCTGGTACCAACAAAACTCCGTGCTTGCGCATTATCTCAAAAAAAGCAAGTGCGCATAAAAATTAGCAAACATGCATTATTTCAAAATGAAAATAATCGAAAAAAACAATGTAAATAAAGCAAACCTTCAGTTCTTAAAAAGCGAAAATCTAACTAAGAATGGTGTTTTTAAATAACTGCCAATGAAATACCCATAAAAACATAAAAAATCGAAAGCAACAAATCCAAAATTTATTCTTTCAATTAAAAAAGAATTATAAATTGGAATTACAATAGTCACAAAATAAATATAATCTCTTGAGTGCTTGTAAAGTAAATCAAAAATGCAATTTTAGCTCAGTCCATAGTCAGTCCTGTCTTCTCATTAGTCAGTCCTGTCTTCTGTTGTGGTTATTTGTTGAGTTACATAGTTTCAATTCAAATTCAAAGTAATGAGAAATCAAAAATGAATTCGTTTTCATCCTCGGACTCCTTGATCTGACTCAATTGAAAACAGCATCCAAGTCCGATGGCCTTGACTGCAAATGCCATATCCACGCCCTTGCCCAACTTCAACTCGCTCAATTGTGCAGTTTCTAAAAATATAAAATCTAAATAATCAAATCTTGATTTTAAAAGCTATTTTCCTTTTTTCTGGATGCCTCTTTATTGTAATAATCTGTTAAAAAGACATAATATTCAATTTTGACCTTTTACGCGAAAATGGTTTTTATTTCCAAACCATGAACATGCATGACTTATTGTTTCGTCGCCAGGGTAAGATCAATTTTCAATTTTTTTTTGGTCGAGCAAAAAGTTTGAAACGAAAAACACTGTTTAGGTTATAACTCGGTTCAATCGAAACCTAGAGAAACAAGCTTGGTGCAAAAAGATAGAAACTAAAGTCAATTACAAAATGAGCCTAAGCCTATTCGAATTGGCTTAGTCTAAAAAAGTTATGGCCAAAATAATCGTTCATGCCGGCTTGGAGAGCTAAATAAAATATTAGGTAATTAAGTTCATATATTATTGGAAAAAAAGTTTTTGGTTTGCCTGATATTAATGTGTATCATTTTTTAAAATTCTTATCATGCCCATTCAATTTTCGTGTCATGCAGCATCCAATTTTTATTTTTCTATTCCCAATGCTATCAGCAGTCTAATAATCAATTTTACAATTTTTCATACATCAATGCCTACTGACCAACAATCTTGATTTGAATTTGAGTTGGATTTAATTTTTTAATTTTTGCGCCAAATACATATGAAATTTCCCCCTTTTTCAGACTCAATTTACTTTCCAGTTCTCCGTCTTTCGTAAAATATAGTTCCCCCGTCGACATTTTGAGACCGCAACAAATTACGCGACCACCGTGAAGTTCCATCCCGCTTTTATCGATGAGCTCATAAACTGGCGTGAATATATGGAAAATATTCAATTCGTTGGTCTTTTGGGATATCCCGATCTGAAGGCGACAGCTAAAAGATGGAATAGTTAGCACTATATCTGTATATTTGTAGCACAATGTCTGTATATTAGCACTTGCATCTCGCACCCGACAATTCCCACACTAAGCGATCAAAGTATAATATAAATACAGAATACCCTATTTTTCGATATTTTCAAAAAATTTCGAACTTTTTGTTCGAATTTCGAAAAACTAAAAATACCATCAGATAGAGCATAAAATTCTGCACAACTTTGTCCTTGGAAGTTTTTGTCTAATAAGTCTTAACAAAAAGTTTTTGGGGAACACATTAGGTTTTGGCACTTTTTTATAAAACGCCATAGCACCGTTTGAGTCCCACAGGCGGTCTAACGTTTTCATCTAGTTTTAGTTTAATAAGTTAACGTTACTAAACTTAAAAAAATTCTTGAAAATTAAAAAATTGAGCCTAAATTTAGCTATAAAATAGCTTGAGCCATCCGAATTGATCCATTGGTTAATTTTGAAGCATTTATTTTGAGCTAATTAATGCTCTATCTTTTTGGCACCAAAATTTTCCCAAATTGAATATAAACCGAATTATTATGATTGTGAGCATTCAGGGTGCGAGTGTCGGGGTGCGAATCAACTGGATCCCAGTTTACAATAACAAAATAGCACCCAAAATATAAAAATGAATACCGGCAACTAAAATGATAGCCTAGCAAAGGATGATGTTTTACCAACAAAAATTATTGAAACACTTTAATCCTTGTAAAATCGTATCATTAATCGCGCTAAACTAATTATTACTCCTATTTCATTAATTTGGCATACCATATACTAATCTATAGTTCGCCATTTAGGAAATTTGATGATCTTCAGCTCGAAATATAAAATTCCTCGTTCTTTTGATGGAAGCGATTCCATAGCACGAATCAACCCATAATCGGAGTCTGAAACAAAAAAATTAAATAACAATAAAATTATATTATTTATAAAAATAGCCTTTTGAAGTGACCCGTCCATTCTTTAAAAATTCGAGTGACCCCTCAATTTCCGCGACATTCCAACACTCTGACACTGTTTCCGCGCGCTAAATTTGGCAAAATATATTTGTAAAAGTAATTTGATAATGAAATAAAATTTATCTTAATTATTTAATTGCTTTAAAAAAGTAAAAATACGTTTTTGGACACGAAAAAGTTTTTTCTTTCATTTCATAAAAAATCGAATAAAAAGGAAATTTGATATTTTTATCTCATGAAGCAAGAAGTGAAAAAATGATTTTTCCAAATGTTTTACGGTCATAACTTACTTTGATTTTTGGATCAGTAATTGACTTGAGCGATGAGTCCTGGATTCCTTGAACATGTGCAGCCATTTGACCCATAGACTTTTCTTGTCTTAATAAAAAATAAAAGAATTGATTATTTCAAATAATTTAATTAAATTTGGTTAAATAAACGAATTGTGTGAAGGAACACACTATTTTTGAATTGATTTCCAACAATTTTCCTTTTTTTGTCCAATATTTAATTATTGTTCTAAAATAGGTTTATAATATTATTTATAATGAAATATCTTTTTTAACAAATGAATCCACCTCAATACAAGTTTCGGAATGATAATTGCCTCAACAATGAGTGTGCCATTTAGTTCATTCACCAGTCGCATTTCTGTGCTCAACAAACTCTGTTATCAGATACAATTTTAATAAATTAAAATTTTATTAATAAAAAATCACTCCAATAATTAGTCCGCATTCGCTGTTGCTGGCACTAAATGTGTGGTCCTGGTCTGCGCCTCCTGTTTTCTTGGTGCACGGTTTTACGGACACGTGACAGATGACATTGGCGGCATAACTCCAATCGGCAGTAACTTAATGATTGTTTTTGAAATGATGGTGTCAACTAACATGATCAGTATTTTTATTTTTGTAACTTTTAATATTTAATTAATGAATTTGACAAAAAAATTTGGCGATGAGAAGTAGGTAGAGAGATTTGGCAAAAATCGGGGACGGAGATTCCAGGGATGGTCCTGTCGGGGACAGGGACGAGTATGGAAAATCGGCCGGGGATGGGAATCGGGGATTTCGGAGATGGGGATGGGTGAAAATTTTGAAAAAAAAAAGAAAATTTTATTGTTGAAGGTGCCGGTGGCCCGTTAGCGGCCGCCGGAGAATTTTTGAAAATTAAGACTATTTTTATATTAAAAAACTGATCATGTTTTATGTCTGTTTCTGGATTTTTTTTTGAAAATTGAAGAATTTATCATCATTTTAAAGAAAAATTTATTTTTTCCAATTGTTTTAGTTTTGATAATGTACAAAGAAAAGATTTTTAGAATATATAAAGTATAAAGTGATGGAGAATTGAATCTGCGTCCTCACCGCAATAAACCAACATTGTTACCACTGATATGAGCCAAGGGCATATTGGCTAGTCATCCGCCAAATTCCCTTAACCAGATGGATCCAAAATGGGATCTTTAGATAGTGTATCTTCATTTTTCATCTCGTCGGGGACAGGAATGAAGTCCTAAAAATTGGAGAGCGGAAAGAGGGGGAATATCCCGCCATGCACAACCCTAATTAGAAGTCTGAAATAAGATTAAAAATTTTTTTGGCCAAAAGATTCGATTCATAAGAGGTAATTAATATTTTTTCAATGGTCAATAAATTATTTTATATTCAATAAAATTGTAATTTTTTTATATTTTTTTTGCATAATAACAAATGATAAGCTTTTTCGTTACCTATCAGATTAGTATATAAAATTAAAAGAATTTATCAATCATAATAATAATAATTCACGGGGGAGGGTGCCGTAAATTTCTTTGAGGGATTTATGGAACTCAAATTCTTTTTTTTTGAACTTATGGCCAAACTAGGGTTTAAAAATTTTTCTAGGAAAAGGGAGCATCATTGGCGATTTTCGGGGAAATATCCAAGAAATCAGAGAAAAAAACTCATGTCAGCATGAATCAGGGCTCTTTTGGTATAATATTTAATTTTGTATAAAAACCATTGATCACGCCACTGAGAAATTTATGTTCAAGTGTAAAATTATATAATAATCGTCGCCGTCGCCGGATGGAACTTTCACCCGATTTTTGTGGGCAAAATTTTTCAAAATTATTTAAATTAAATTTATTTCGAGCGTGCTGAACATGTATCTGGGCTCGGATTTCCAAAAAAGATGAAAATTCCAAAAAATGAAAATTTAAGAAATCCGAGCTAGGATTCGTGTTCAGCATTCCCAAAAACATAGAATTTGCTAAAAATGGTTTTAAAATTTTCATTTCAAAAAAATTTACAAAATTTTTGCTCAAAAATGGCGTCGGACGCATCGGATGGGTGGAAGGGAAGAATAATTATTATAATCCACCTTCCGTCGCTGGATGGAACTTTCACCCGATTTTTGTTGGCAAAATTTTTCAAAATTATCTAAATTAAATTTATTGGACCATTTTAAACATTTTAGGGTTTTCGAGGGTGCTGAACAGAATCTAAAAATTTTAATATTTTCATACCATTAACTTTTATATTCGAGATTAAAAAATCATGGATAAAAACATGTTAAGCAATTAACACATCCATTTTATCAAAAACAAAAACTTAAATAATCCATTCAGTTTTTTCCTTTCTCGCCAGGTTCTCCTCTGTCCTCGTGTTCTACATTTTGCGCCGTGTATTTGGCCAGGTCGCTTCGCATCATTTGTATGATCGGCTTAATTTTCGTTTCCAGCTCCACATTCGCATCATGCCAACACTGATGAGGAAAAAGAAGGAGATATGTAAAATGTGTAAATTGTTTGGATGATTATTAATATAAATTAACTTAATCACAGTTAACGCAATAAGCCATTTATATTAAGGGAAATGGAAAATGGTAATAAAGTAAAATGGTAAATTTGCATATGATTTTGGTTATGTTAACGGGCTCCATGACAGTTCGGCTCCAGGGCCTATACCTATAACATACATACGGGATTGGTGTCAAAGGATTTGGTGCCAAAAAAGTGATTTTATAAATTAGTCACAACAAAAGAACCTAACACATATAGATTGGTCTGCCGTCACCAAAAATTATGGCCAAAACAATCACGGATTTGGACAATTCGGGAAAATTTATGCATTTTGGCCATATTTTTCCAAAGGATCTAATGGGTCCTTTGGGTACATTTTGCGGTCACCAAAACGTTTCTCTGGGTTTCGTTTGAAACAAGTTCTAGTGCTGGTTGGTGTTCATGAATTTGCTAGCAAGTTAATTGACTTAAAAAAAGTTAACATCTATGATTATTTTTGAGGATATTGTAGGATAATGTTTAAATTCTTCCAGCAAAGCTCAAATTTACTCAAATTTTGAATCGAAATGATTAAATCATCTTCAGGGACCATCATAGACCTGTCCGGCCAAATAGCGGGCTTCGTTCGGCATGTTCATGCGATGGTAGCAGAACTTGGAGAAGTGCAGGGCCAGCTTCAAACGGACGGGATGACAAAAATGCCAGCTTGGTTTTGGCAATATCTGAGACGGTGTCTGGAAATGAGGAAATTAATTAATTTCCAACCTATCAATGATTATTAAAAATATTTTTAAAAAATTTTAAATGAATATGTCATTCTAAATGGTCCACTGTATAAAAGTTATAGCAAAAATTCAGTTTATTTGGCCAAAGTAATTCAAGTGAATTTAGGCTGTTTTATTTTTAATTTTTGATAAATTTTATGACATTATTTTAGGAACATTTCAATTACTTAAAGAATTTCATCAACTTTTGAAGGTTCGAGATTTTTTGTAAGATTTCAATGGAATTTCATTGTAGTATAGCTGCGCAGATTTTCTTAAAGAAAAATTGTTCAATTTTTTAAGAATCGAATAAAAATAAATCAGAATAAAATAAGGTTTTAAGACTAAAATATGGATAAATTAGTAAATAAAGAAATTTTATTCAAAAGAAACCTTAATAAAGACAAAAGGGAATCCTCGTTATACAACCAACAATTTGATGCAAGACTTTTCCAATATTATAATCAAATTTTATCAAAAAAGATAAAAAATTATAAACTTATAATTTGATTAGTACGCAATCAGAAAATAATGGGATATAAAATATGATTTCCTTTTATGAACCCAGAATTTATATCCCGGACAACCTTAAGAAACTCACTGCTTTCTTGAGGGCACACACAATGTACTTTGTCATTGTCTTATTCTGAATCTGAATTGCAATCTGGAATTGTATGCGTCTTTCAAAGGGTGTGATGCCCAGGGGCATGTATTGAACCAACTCGTACAACAACTCATTTGGGAGAAAACGACGAAGGCGAGGGCGTTTTGAAGATGGTACGGGCATTATTGTAGTCGATTTTGATGTGATATTAAATTGTCCTTTTTATGCCAGAAATATTTTTGAAAAATGCTTATTTTTGAATCTAGGGGGTCTGGAGGGGTTAGAATCCGAATCGGAGCTCAGAATCGAGCTTAAAATTCATGTGACAAGAGTTTCACGAGAGTTCAGCTCACATTAAAAATTCAAACATGGGCGCTAGTTCGAAAGTGGACCATTTTGGGACTCTAACATTTTTTTGAGTCTCTTACATTTTTTTAATTCCAGTGCTCGAAATCATTTTTTTCACTATTATTTGTGACACAACATTGTAATTTACATGCAATAAATTAAAAAATAAATAAATAGTACTGCCCGTAAAAAGTACGGGCAACATACGAAAATAAAGAGTACTTCCCGTAAAAAGTACGGGCAACATACGAAAATAAAAGTACTGCCCGTAAAAAGTACGGGTAACATACGAAATAAACAGTACTGCCCGTAAAAAGTACGGGCAACATACGAAAATAAAAGTACTGCCCGTAAAAAGTACGGGCAACATACAAATAATTGGAAAATTTATTCAACCTTCGATGCATTTTTTAAAAAAAAATTTAGCGAAAATTACAATGTTTGGTGATAATAATTATAAAATACACGATTTTGAGTCCCGGGACTCAAAAAAAGTTAGAGTCCCAAAATGTCCACTTTCGAACTAGCGCCCAAACATGTATACATAGTTAGAAATTTTATATGAGATTCGGGGGTTCTCAAAGGTTTGAATATGAAACTATTCGCAATTTTATATCTTGTAAAAGCTTGGATATTAAAAAGTTTATTTATAAGAATTTTAGATTTCATTATTGCTACATAAATCTGATGTCAGATTTTGACTCATCAGCCCTATCAAAAACCATTTAATGAAGCATGAAACGTTAATAATGTGATAGCTCAATAAAAATCAATCATATTTTAAGGAAATGATTTTTTGATCCAAAAACTAAGGAAGTAAGACAAACTTCAGTTTATCGTTTTCAGGCAACTGAGACCTGGGAGCCATGATAAATATGTTTGAAAATTTGAAGGAAAAGGATTAAAAAATTTTAATTAAATTTTGCGGAGGGAGGTTAGAGAAAAAAAGAAAGAAATTTTTAGATGCTAAAAATACCGACTTCATTGTGTGTATTGTGGTTGTGGTGGTCATTTGGTCAGTGTCCTGCTGCTGTGTGCTGTCCACTCTTTTTTGTTCTCTGCCCTCTCCCTCTGTATTGGGCTATATCCCTCAGTTTTCGTTTTCTCTGCCGCACACACGCACACAATCTGAGTGAGTGTATTGATTTTGCTCATCAATTTGGCGGCCATTGCACCCAGGGGTGCTATCGAAAAATTTTTAAAATCAGGACATTCAACTCAAAAAATCAGATTTCATGATCAAAAATCAGGACATTTTGTAAAATGCTTTCAAACCAATTGTAAATCGATTTATTCTTGTATAATCAGCGTAAATAATCCTGAAAATCGCAAATTTTTTTTGGCTCCGCGATTTTATGACGCGCATCCATGTTGCACTAAAATATATTCTTGCCTGATTTTCTTTTTCTCTGTGCATTACTTTTACTGTAGTGAATCACAATAAGGAATTCGCTGCAGAAAATCCTTTGTTCAAAGCGTTTATCAAGAGCTATTATTGCCATCGTGTATAAAACGTTAAAAAATCTAAGGCCACCATATTTTTGGCTGAAATATAAAATCATATTTCTGGCTGGAAAAATGTGCGATTTTACACATTTTTCACAGGAAAATGAGTTGTTGGTCAAAAAATATTCTTAGATGTTGCCGGCGCCCCCAGGGCGGCAAGAGAAAATTTACGAACCTGAATCCGGAACTCTTTTCTTGAGTCCGGAACAGTTTTACAAGATGCCGGCGGTCCCGACAGGGGCCGCTGGAGAAATTTTTGAAAAATTAGTTCTTTTTTCTTAAGAAAATTGGTCATTTTTAAGATATTTTTATGCTTTTTATTAGGGTGGCGACGGGGTCCCCGCTNGGGTTGCCAGTCCCCGTCCCCGCGGCCTTGTCCCCGCGGGGACACGGGGACAAAATACACCCCTAAGAATGGGAAAATCGGGAAATATTGAATAAAAATTTTAGGATTCAGGGAGGAAATTAAGGAAGAAAAGGCTACAATTGACCAAAAAATCGTCAATTTTCCTTAAGAAATGTGTTAAAAGTTTGAAAAAATTTTCTCCGGCGGCCCCTATCGGGGCCGCCGGCTCCCCTCAATCTGGTTTATTTTTTTATTTATGAAAAAAATACTCATTTGGAGGGTCCTAATCTTCAAAAAAAAATTTTATTAAAAATAATTTTATTTATTAAAAAATCAAATCTTTTTCCTTCATGTATTTCTGGACACCTCTGACCTAGGAAACATTTATTAATCCTTAAGTTTAAATTATTTAAGTATAATTTTCTTGGTGACCGACTGACTATAAAGGTCAGACTGAGGATTATTTCTTTTATCGTACAACTCTAATAAATGTGAAAAAAATGATTTTTAAAATATTTCTTTTAATAAAAAATATTTTTAATTAATTTAAATTGAATTTTAGTAAGAAGAAAATTTTTTTAGCGAAAAAAATTTCACTATATAAAAGACTTAGAAATATTTCTTGTCCCCGCGGGGACCCCGCGAAAATCTGTCCCCGTCCCCGCGAGGGTTGCCAGTCCCCGTCCCCTCGGTGACCCGTCCCCGCGGGGAATTCCGCCACCCTACTTTTTATGGTGCCGGCGGTCCCGATAGGGGCCGCTGGAGAAAATTTTGAAAAACTAGATCTCTTTTCCTAAGAAAAATCGTCATTTTTTAATGGAATTTCAATAAAAATTCGAACTCAGGACAAAATAAGGACAGAGGTCGAAAATCAGGACAAATCTGACAAATCAGGACATTTTTATTTTGTCAGATTTGGACCCTCCAAATCAGGACAAATCTGATAAATCAGGACAGATCGCACCCCTGATTGCACCCAATGATGGTTGGCATGGAAATAAAATATAAAATTTCTCTACCTAATACGTATGGTGCTATGGCGTTTTTAAAAAGTATCATGATCATGATGGGCGTTTTAAAAAAATGGATCAAAACTCAATATGTCCTCTAAAAACTTTTTTTGTTAGACCTATCAGACCAAATGTATAAAAGGCAAAGTTGTGCAGAATTTTATGCTCTATCTGCTGGTATAAAATTTTTTTTCGAATTTCGAACAAAGATATCGAAAAAAGTCAGAAATATCGAAAAATAAGGTTTTTTCGACTTTTCGACATTTTTGTTCGAAATTCGTAAAAATTTTTATACCAGCAGATAGAGCATTAAATTCTGCACAACTTTGACTTTTATACATTTGGTCTAATAGGTCTAACAAAAAAGTTTTTAGAAGACATATTGAGTTTTGATCCATTTTTTAAAACGCCCATTATGATACTTTTTTTAAAACGACCCAGCACCATACGTATGTATCAAAAACCAGCACAAATAGCAGTACCAAATTGTATACTGATACCTTAATACGAAAAATACGTACTACCCTACTGGGTACTTATACTTTTACGCAATTTTAATGTATTCCTGATGCTTATCTGATCAGTTTTATTGCAGAGAATTTGCCAAATATGTACAACATTGGGACAAATTGTTGGAGACCGTAGACAAATATGGCATCCAAAAGTTCGACCCGACCATTGATTTGTTTGGAATCTTCTAAACAGGGGAAAGTCAATGTATAGTAAGTAATCCGTGACCGAAACTGGCTGGCTAATTTGATCGTCTAAAATCGATACACTTGTTGAACATTTTTTATGTTGTACACGCTTTTTCCGAAGAATAGCTTGTGGAAAAATTTGGTACTTGTTAAGTTTACCCCCCCCCCTGGCCAAAAAAAATATTTTTCCTGACAAATTTAACAATCAAAAAGTGACAGTGACCCGGGGGTTTTCATATGCGCTGAGTTCGAATCCGGCGTTAGCTTTTGTTATATCTCATACACGAAATCTAAGATTTTTCATCAATGATATTTCGTCAAGTTACCATTTTTCAGAAAAAATTCCATCTTTCAATCTTTTAACAATTTTTATTATAAATTACATTATTTACTCTATATTCTTTCATCTTTAGCCCCATATCCGAGAAATTATCCGTGTCAATGAATTTTTCTTTGTTTCAGTAATACTTTTATCTTCAAAAATGGTTACTTGATGAAAAGTCATTGACGAAAAATCTTTGATTTTGCATATAATATATGACAAAACTGATGCCAGATTCGAGTTCAGCACATATGGAAACCCCCAGATGACTCTTTGAATTGTTAAAATAGTCAGGAAAAATTAATTTTTTGGCCAGGGGGGGTAAACTTAACAAGTACCAAAAAAATTTTAGAGTAAATGTAAAACAATTTTCAACTTGCGACATTTCATATTTTTGATTCCATTTTCTCTGTCAATTTCTTTTAATGTATAGTAAGTAAGAGTGACACCAAAATAATTATCTTTATATTGAAAATTGAAAAATAATGATTATAATAGTGAGACATTGAGGTAGAGAAGAGAATATAAAATTTTTATTAAAGTTAGCTGAATTTTAAACAATTAGACCCTTATAATAACTGTTTTAAATTAGTTACGTTACTAACCATTTTGATAAATTTTAACACTAAAAATCGGTGAAATTTTCTTTAAAAATCTAAGTTTTTATGATAAATTGCAAAATTTATAACAAACTTTTCACACAATCACTTTGTCCAGTTCTTTTTCAGATTTTCTCTTTTTTTCAATTTTTTAATCTCTATCAAAACAACGAAATCCAAATTTATTGACTCCCCATTTAGTCTCCCCATTTGAGCAGATAAAAAAGAGCTCAGGTTCATTTTTAAGCTAATTTTTTGCTCTTTTTAATAACATAATGTTTTCTCCAGATGTTTTATACTCATCGACATAAAGAATCTTTCAGCAAACAGTAGGATTCAAAAAATCTATATCTTGAAGCGATTCTTTATGGCAAAACCTGTAAACTGTCAAAATTTTCATGAAATTTTTCATGAAAATTTCAGCCTTCATTTCTCTCTCGTTAAAAATGATGAAAATTTTGGAAATCCGAGCTCTGATTCGTGTTCAGCATCCCCGAAAACATAAAAAAAGATTAAAATTGTTTTAAAATTTTCAATTTAAAAAATTTACAAAAATGTTGCCCCAAAAAAATCGGGTGAGTTCCGTCCGAGGGCAGGGAGGATTGGTCCTCGCCCATCCGATGCATTAATGCAGCGAAAAAACAAGAGGTAGGCTCAGTTTGCCCTTAAAAAAACTTTTTTATTTTCTAAGAAACCAATTTTGCACCCTCGAGTAGGAAATACCTAGAGACTTTGGGGAATCTAAAGTAAAGAGCCCAAAAACAGAAAAAATGGATCAACCTGAAAGAAATTCCTTTTGTGACAAAATTAAAAAGTTGTGAAAAATTGGAATTTTGGCAAAAAAGGGGCTTTTTGAGAGTTTTCGACGGCGCAAGCCAGAAAAACTGAAACCGGATTCGGATTCCCTGGGGGGTCCGATTACCCTTGCCAGGGGTAGGATATTTTCCAGAAAATTTTTTTCAAGTTTTAAAAATTTCGGCAAATTAAAAATTCATGGAAAAATTGGAACTTTGGCAAAAAAATTCGCAAAACTCTTAAAAATGATGAAAATTTTGGAAATCCGAGCTCGGATTCGTGTTCAGCATTCCCGAAAACGTAAAAAAAAACTTAAAATTGTTTAAAAAAATTAATTTTTAACCTTAATTTACCAAATGACGACCAAATACTCATCGAGCTACACAAGTTGGCACCGCTCCCAAGCAATGCCGGCATAGATTTTGACATGATTAAGCAAATCCTAAAAAAATTGATGAGCAAAGGTTATTTTCCCGTTGATCAGAAGATTTGGGGTGAAAACCCTAACCTTTCGACATTTCTTAGGGTGAAAATTCCTAAGCCAAAATTCTTAGGTGAGAATTACCCCTAAAAATGAGAAAGTAAGGAGAAGGGGAAGGGTTCACATCATCATTTTTATCCATTTAAGACTATTCTTATTTTCCTAGATTTTCCTGAAAATTCAGTGTTCAAATTTTACCTCCTTAGTTTAGTAGCTAATTTTCCTATTCTTGCCTGAAATCTTTATTTTGATCTGAGTTTTATCTTTTGCCTAATTGCCTATTTTTTGCCTCTAAAATTGCCTTATCATTTTGATAACCCTTATTTCCATGGCCTTAAATTGATCAATTTTGCCTTACTAAGTTTTGACCGCTTATATGTTAATTTTCATTTCGCGTATTTTGTTCGGGTTTAATTACCCAATCTTGAGCTTTACAAATAAAACAAATTCGACAACTTCTTTTCCTTTTTGTCCACCACCTCCAGCACCAGTTCCGAGGGTAATTAGATTCTGAGGAAAGATCCCGAGGGCACTTTCTTCAGTAATCGTTTATTTTTATGAAAAACTTTTTTTACAAAGGAATTCGTTTCGATAAATCATGGTTCAAAAGCATTTCTTGCAGCTTCCAATATTAGTCTTAATAGAATTCAAATCTGTGAGAGATTTAAGAAATACGAATAGTGTATTCTATTTTAGAAGATATTTTATTTTAGGGTGAGAATTTTTGGTGAGATTCAGTTGGAATTACCGATTCAATTATAAAAATATTGCATTTCTTCGGAATAAGTAAATAAAATTCCTTTTCTTTTACAGCAAATCTTTCTTTGGAGCACATTTGCAGTTTGATTATCGTGATGGATTTCTCAGGGATGGTTCCAAGCCGAATAAATGTGTCTACAAACTCTGCAATGGAGTGGTGCCATCACACGGTGCTATGTCGTTTGTAAAAAAAGGCCAATGTGGGCGTTTGTAAAAAAGGGCCAATGTGGGCGTTTGTAAAAAAGGGCCAATGTGGGCGTTTGTAAAAAGGGGCCAATG
>LDKF01000453.1:62821-74660 GCA_001026735.1 Rotylenchulus reniformis
AGGCTCTGGATCAATATACACCCCTAAAAATGAGGCTCTGGATCAATATACACCCCTAAAAATGAGGCTCTGGACCAAAATACACCCCTAAAAACGAAGTTCTGGAAACGAAATACTCCCAAAATTTTACCAAGATGAAAAATGCTCTCATTGAAGGGAGTGAAATTGAAATTGCCGAAGAAATCCATTGAATTTTGAAAAAATTTTGTATCTACATATATAAAATTTCAAATTTTGGATAGGACCCCCGGGGGTCCTAATGCAGGGGGGATTTATTTTTCAACCCCCCTCCAGAGGGGGGTCTATTGCAGGGGGGGGACTAATTGCAGGGGGGGACTTAATACAGGAAATACGGTATTTAAAATTATTCTGATTATTTGTTCAAACTGAATTTTATGATATTAACCAATTTTTTTTGGGAATTTCCTTGCCAAATTTTTTCATGATTTTTACCTAAAACTAGTATGTTAATAGGATTTTCAGGAGTGAAAAACTCAAAATAAGAAAAAACTAGTCTAAAGTAATAGGCTACAGGTCCCAAGATCCCAGGACCGAAGACCCCAAAAACTTCCCTTCATTCAAAAAACTTTTTTTAAAACATTGCTAGGCCAAAACTATAAAAAGCAGAAAGGTGTAGAATTTTAAGACCCCACCTTTGACCTTTTTAGTTTTTCGAATTTCCCCGAATTTCCTTGGAAATTTTTGAAATTTTAAAAAATATCGATTTTTTGCACTTTTTTCGAAAATTTAAAAAATTTCAAAATTTTTCGGGGAAATTCGAAAAACCAAAAAGGCCAACACAGTGGGGCCTTAAAATTCTACACCTTTGTTTTTTATAGTTTTGGCCTAGCAATGTTTAAAAAAAAGTTTTTGAATGAAGGGAAATTTTTGGGATCTTCGGTCCTGGGATCTTGGGACCTGACCCCAAAGCAATAAACTCGTTGAAAATTGTCATTTGATACCTACCTGAGTTTCGAATGGCTGAGTTTCGAAACAACCAAAATAATCTGTTTCGAAAAATACATATGTAATATCGAATAAAATAAAAAAGCCAAAAGATCAAAAAATTTCATTTGCTTTTCCAATCTATTGACACAAGAACCAGGGTTTTTACCTTCCCCACTCCTTCCCACCCTCACCCACCTCCATCACATTGACTTGTAAAAATTTTTTAATAAAAACAACAAAAAATATCAAAAGTAAGAGTGATCCAAATTCAATGAAGAGAACCGTTTTTCTTCTTTTTTTTTTTNCCCCCCGTCAGAAAATCCTGGCGCCGGCCCTGATGTCGACCAGTCATTCAGCAACTGCTTCAGTGCTAACGAGACGGCCTGCAAGAAGATGGCAATGTGTTGGAAGTCAGTGTGAAGTGGCAAATTTCGGCAGAGATGCAGCAGGGTCCGATCCATTGCCACAAATTCCTTCCAGCGATAAACTGACCCCGGCCTCAGGATAGCTTCGCGGATTTCTGCATTTTCTTGGTATCGAATTGGTGCAGCTTTTTGATTTGTCGGAACTCGGATGATTTTTAGCTTTTTCGGAACTCAGATCATTCGAAACTCAGCCATTCGAAACTCAGACGAATTTTGGTTGTTTCGAAACTCAGATCATTTTTGGCTGTTTCGAAACGAAACTCAGCCATTCGAAACTCCGAGCGGTAGCGTTTGATCCATTTAAATTATCAATAAAAATTTTAAAAAAAACATAAAATTTATGCCAGTTATTGGATGGAAGTGGAGGGTTACGAACATTTATTTAAATACGTAATTGTTTTTTTTTGTAAGTACCGCTGTTATGTTTGAAATATTGCTTAATAGAAAAATTTATTTTTTTGGCACAAATTTTGAAACTTTGTTTGATCCATTACTCTATTTAAATAACTCCATCACTGTCCGAATCCCTTTCTTTTGAAGGAGCAATAAAAGCAGTCCAGGTAAAAAGTGCCAAAAGCAAGAGAAATAAAAGCAAATTTTATTTTTTATTTTTACGATAACTAAGATTGGATTGCTGTAATTATTTAACAGTTTTTTGTTGAATAAAATTTCAAAACTAATTTAAATAAATGGAATTCTGTTAGTTGGTGATTAGGCTTTAAATTTGAAAAGACTTATACATACCTATATGTATAGCTCCAATTGGACTTTATTCTTATTGGACTAGTGATTTATTGCATTTTATTCTACAGTGCAAGTTACATTCACGTGAAATTTTAGTTTTTTTTAATTTCATCATATTCATAAAACAGCTAATATTCTTCCAAAGCAAATAAATTACTTTTGATACCTCCATAAATTGGAACATTTTCTTAGAAACATGCATGAATGAAATAAGACACTAAAACATTAATGAATTGATGTTAATTAAAAAAACTAAATTATAAAATTCATATGAAAATTTGCAAAAAATGGTCATTTCACTTGAATAAAAAATGAAGAACATGATATGAATTCCGAAGTGCAGCTAAAATGCAATCGAACAGATACTGAACTTGAACAATTTTATAATACATTGATGTTATTTTATAAAGCAAACACATAAATTCCACATGATTTTGCTGATAGGTCCGAACTCTCGCAATGTTTTTTCAATAGAATTGGTCGTTATTACATCCGTTTAAAATTATTGACGCACTTGGCGTTATGTTGGATCTTTTGTCTTTTCTAGGTTCAAATTTCATTTTTGCCGTCCATGAGCCAGTTTCTTTCTTATTGCTTGCGCCATGCTGACGGCGCCATACTAATCTCCTAGTCTGGATAACACGTATGCAGAATTTTATGCTCTATTTTTGGCTTTTTGATTTATTTTTTAATTTGAGAAACAATCCTTTGCACATTGTTGAAAATGTTAAAAATTACATTTATTCTCATATATTTATTCTCATAGCGTTTAATGATTGAAATATATTCGTTTCCAGAAATATGATTGATATTACCATTGAATTTTTTATTTTCATAAAAACCTTATTTAAGCCTAGAAATTGAAGATTCATAAATTTACATAAAGTTGAATTCATAAATTTTCATAAAGTAGATTAAGAAGATTCATAAAGTTGAATCCATAAACTTACGTTTGTATAAATGCAAGTTCAATTAATAAAATTCCAAATAATAAAATCAGATTTATTTACATAGTAATAAAAACTCGAAAATTGATTCATGCCCTAATTCAATGCACATACTATCAGCTCAATTTAAGTTCAAAATGAAATAAAGTTTTGATAGAATATAAAAATCAAATTGAATTAATGTCCATAAATCGTTCCATATCGTTGATGATCATGGTAAAAATTTTAAAATTATATCCAAGAACTAAGATTGATGCTATTTGCATTTCACAGAAGTAATTTTTATAAAAAATGGCGCTACCTGAAAGATGGTCGGTCTTGAAAACCTAGAATTTAATAGGGGAATCCTTTTCATTTGTAAACCAAAAAAGTTTTTTTTCATTTTTTTATAAGAATTGCAAAAAAGACAAAAAAAATTCATTTTTCCTAAAAGGGTCCCCCTTTTAGTGGGTTTTCAAGATCGACCTTCTTTCAGGTAGCGCCAAAATAATTTTATAGGAAATGTAAGACAAGCGTAGAAATACTTATACTATTCAAAATTTTAAGGAGCGCAAAACAAAAAGATAGGCTAATGAATGGTATCAAAATCATCAGCTGCAATCGGCAAGAGTGATGCCAAAACAGATGAGTCCGGCGACAAGGAATTGCGGCAAAAATATCAAAATGAATGATACTATAAAGAAGACACAAATCACCAAGATTGATATCAGAAAAGAACTGATGAATGCGCAAAGAAAAAGAAATTCGAACCAAAACAATAGCATGGCAGCCCCAAGGGTGAAGAGGAAAAATGGAGTGATCAGCCAGACAGCCCCCATCAGACCGAAAACAAAGGCAATGTCGTAGAAGACCCAATCAGAGTTGATCCGACAATGTTGATCCTGGGAAAAATTGTTTTTTTTTATTTATTTTCCAAATAAACGTAAATAATTCTAAACCTAAAAAATATCCCATAATAAAAGGAAATTTTTCTTGTTCAGTAATTAATATCATTTCAATGATGAATTTAGTTATGTAATAGGTAAATATTAATATGTTTTTCTAAAAAAACATTATAATAAAAATTTGATCAAAAAGGTAAACAAAAAACAATGAGTAAAAGCAAATTTTGCAAAAAGTTGATATAATTATTTTAAATTCTTAGGAATTTTGGGTTAAAGCCGCATTTGAACCTGTAGAAATAAATAATTACCGAAAATATCATAGCAAATCATCAAAAAGATAAAGATTAACATTTTAAAAACATTTTCTTTAGAGAAAAATTTTATATATTAAACCAAATTTTATTGCTCATCAGTTTTTGATTAGTGTTGATTCTGGAATCTTTTGCACTTGATTCGTAGGTTATACGACATTTGCGGCCCTGACTTTTGCGGTTATCGCTATAACTTGGTCCAAACCAGCTCTAGGAAAATGAGTTTGATTTCAAAAAAATAGAGCAAAAAATTAGCTACAAAATAAGCCTAAGCATACCCAAATTGATCCACTATGAAAAAAAAGTTATGGCCAAATTAATGATTTTCCATAACTTTTTTTCACTGCGGATAAATTTAGGTTAGGTGTTCTTAGGCTTATTTTGTAGCTAATTTTCTGCTCGATTTTTTGACACCAAACTCATTCCTCTAGTTTAGTTTGAACTAAGTTATTGAATGGGCCGCAAGTGTCGGCGCACCAATTCATATGTGAGAAAAAAACTTACTTCCTTATTGAATTTCTTGATCAAATTCCCAATGTATACTCCCAATGGCAGGTTCCGAAAAGCATTCTTGAGTCGTACACTTCGCTTTGGGGCTGTAATGTCCATGGGCAGCCATTGTACCAACTCGTACTGTAACTCGTTAGGAAGGCGAAGGCGAGAATAGCATCTTTGTTGGGTGAGAGGCATTGTCATAGATACGCGATAGCAGATCCGAATTGTATGCTTTATTAAAAGTTTGAACATTCAATGATTTTCGAAAATAAAAAATAAAAAGATAAAAATAAATAATTGACTGAGAAATATAGCGAATTAATAGTGAGGACACTAAAATGGCATATCAATTTTTCACTTATTATCAATTTTTCACTTATAAGAGATTTTCTCAAAGTGTTATAGTCCGATGTTCTTGGAACTAAATCCAATCTTATAGAAAATCCGCGCTAAACCACGGCATTAAAAAGTATTGGGGTGTTATGCAATTTAAGCACCTTCTTTGTTGTATTTTTAAATAGCAAGTAGATAAATTAGTTAGTAAAAGAATAAATTTTTTTATTCTTATTCATTTTCGAGAGGTATCTAAATTCAGTTTTTTTTCCTTATTTACAATTTTTTGCAAATTTCCTATATTTATTTTTCCGAAATATATTATAATATTTTTCTTAAAAAAGGAACAAAATATACATGTCAAGTTATCCTTATAGATTATTATCAGAATAGGATGGAATACAATGATTAAAGATCGGAAAAGTTTCACATTAATCCCACATTTGAATTCTTGCTCTAGGCTAAATTATACTACATTAAATAATTTTCATTATACATAAATGATAAAAAATTTATGTGGGATTATTAATTCCTCAATATTCTCAATTTTTGGCATAAATGATACCCATTCTTGAAATTCTTACAACAAAAGATAACTAACATATTCAAAATTAAATTTTATTAAAATTATATAAAACTATAAGAGAACCTCTCAATTGAGAAGCGGGGTTCGTTCTGCCTAATTTCATTTTTTTATCAAAAAATTCAAATCTAATGCATTGTGTAATCATGTCCAAAGGTCACTATGATGATGGGCGATTGTACATATTATCAGAGTGAGGCATATAAAGGACAATTTTGTACATCCGTCATAAAACCTTCATTTTCAGATTTTTGCCTCAACTTGCGAATGAGATGGGTTCTTCTGATGCCATTCATTATAACTTATAGTTCAAAAAATTAACTTTAAAATGAACCAAAGAAAAATTATTCAATGTGTCCTATTTAAAATGGTCAATGAATTTTTAGGATTTCGGCATACTAAATAAAGAAAAAAATTAAGCAATAGCCTATTTATTGGGTCTTATAAAGTATTACCATCATAAATCATTGCCGTATTTCATATCTTAAATGGCACTATATAATAAAGAAAATAAATCGTGGGCCTGATTTATTCATAATGATGCTTGGCCTTCCAAAAATTTATATAAAAAAGTGCATTATGGCTAACATTCCCGGAAACTTTTATAAGTATAGCTAGGACAAAATATTAGCAGCAACAACATATGCTGAAATTATGCTTGAATTTTCAGCCATTTTTTTCCTTTTTCGAATATCCTTGATTCGGAAAAAATCAAAAAAAAAATCATAACGACCATTCTGCATATATTTGTTTGTTTTGGATTTTGGCCTTGATTTTAAAATTTTATAGTTAGCCAATGCGACACATTTTTAATGCCCTAACATAACTCCCAAAATTTAAATGTTTCTTTGTTGATTATGATCAATTCATTTACGCTTAATAATGTTTGATCTTCTTCAGATATCATACTTCTTCAAAGAAACGAAAGCTGAATCGCAACAAAACATGATGGAAATGAATAATAATAACCATCGGCTAGCAAATAACAGCACCGGATTAAACAATTTGATTAAAGTCGTAGTCGGGTCAGTTGTTCAAAGTTGTTTAGTCATTCTATGGAGTTAGAACAGATTGATCATATCAGTATTTATATCCTATTTAGATCGGTCTTGGAGTTTTTTTTTGTCAAAACATCTCCTAGGCAAGATTACTAGAAAAGAAACTTTTGAAAAATTTTCCATATTTATTTTTAAGCATTAAACTACCATTTCATATTGTTTTATTCTATATGAAAAGAAATGGTTAAATTAAATATTTTAAACTCTATTGTCTTTTACAGATTTCATTTTTTGGCCCATGCAGTACATATTATATTTACTTTAGTGGCAATGCTGGTTTTGCATGGGATGATATCTCAATCTTTAGCCACTTTTTTATATTTCAGCGTTTGTAAACTAATTTAAATAGCGAATTTAGTGTCACATAAATAAGAGAAAAAATATTCTTTTATATTTCTATCTGAATTGGCTAATTAAAAATTAACTGATATTTATTGGTTTTTGATGTATCTACAATGTCATTATCATAAATTTACTATCGCTTCAATTTAAAAGTTTTATACACCCAATATAATTTGCCTCTTATAGCGTTAAAGTACCAACAGAGACGTGGGCGGACGTTTTCAAATTCCTGTCCCGGCGCATACTTTTAAGTCAAGTGCAGCCCGCATCCCGGCGCTTCCATGCCATCGCATGGAAGCGCAAAGTGGACAATGTGCACGTGATTCGCAATTTTGGGTATTTTTTGGATGGACTCGGGCGCGATTTGCCGATAGCGAATAAGCAGAAGGCGGAACTTGTCGCCAGCGACGCTAGCCTGGCGAAACATTTCTGGTTGGATGAAAGCGTAACATTCTACGTGAAACGACAAACAGAATGTGATCTGAACAAAGCAAAGGTGCGCATTTGCCAAGAATTATTATATATAAACTATTGTATATAGAATAACCATTATTCCACAGGGTGGTTCACACACGTGCTGAGCCGTTTCAGCGAAAAAGCGCCAAAATAGAATTACTTGTCCTTAAAACTTTTTTGTTAGACTTGTTAGTCCAATAGTATAAAAGGCAAAATTGTTCAGAATTCTATGCTGATTCGAATGGCCTTTTTACTTGTTGGATTTTCTCAAAAAAATCGATTTTTGTCGAAAAAACGAATTTTCGAAAATTTCGAAAAAATCGAACTTTTTAGGGAAACTCAGAAAACTAAAAATATCATTCGAATCAGCATAAAATTCTGAACAATTTTGTATTTTATACTATTGGTCTATTAAGTCTAACAAAAAAGTTTTAAGAACAGTAATTCTATTTTGGCGCATTTCACTGAACAGCCCATATGACGTTTTTCACTGAAAGGACATAAAAAAACGACCACAGTTCCCACATTAATTAGGTAGGCCAAAAATGAGTCGGTTGCAGTGTTGGGTAAATCAGAATTTTTACTCAGGCTCCAGGTTTGGAAAAAATCCTGGCTCCCTAAGAAAAAAGCTCCGTCTCCGTCCTTACAAAAAATTCGGCTCCGGTCTTTCAGAAATTTTGGCGCTGCTTAGTATCAAGAATGTAGGGCATAAATGACCTGTCGTCCTTCTCCCACAAATTTCTTGATGCATTACAGCGTCGCCCACTTTCCCAACTGTGCGTTTTGCTTCATTCACTGGAATTATTCCGGGGTTGTCAACTTCATTTGGATCTGAAAAGCAACTCAATAGAAAATCCTCGCGAATACCTAGTATATTTAACACTGCTCCAGCTCATCAGCCCCTGCTATATCGGTGTTACGCGCTGGGATGATGCATTTCCCGAGTTTCAGATGAATGAGATGTTGCGCATGCCGATCGTGTTGAACTGTTCCTGGCTGGCATTTTCTGAGGTACATCGGTAAAAGATAGGAAGTAATAGACTTATGCATAATCCATGAATATAAATCAAGTAATGTATTAAATTAATAGGAGATCGCGTTCAACAATTTTTATGGTTAGCAGATTTTTGTGCTGCAGAACGAAATATTGCGCCATTTAAAAAAAATTAAAAAAATTAAAACAGAGTGATATGTATCGGTTTACAGTTTAAAAAATTTATTAACAAAAATTATTGAAAAAATAAAGTTAGAAAGAGATTTTGAAGCTTATAATATGGTTTTCATAACTCTGGGCAAAATTTTTTAGTGAGCTGATAATGATGATTTTATTAGCGGCGTAAATGTATTGTTCGGCCGCGCAAATGTCTCTCAAGCGTGGTGCGACTTTAAAGGCGGATCTTGTCCTACTTTTTTTTATAAACTGTCCTGAATGACAAAAAATGGATCTTTTTGCTTGTCTATAATCCGTGATTGCGCTTCATAAAGCCTGTTGGCAATTGGGCAAGGCATATAAAAAATTTTCATTTTTCATTTTTTTTAAACGTTATTGGGTCCGCAAAAGTCGGATCCGTAAGTGTCGGGTCCGCAAAAGTTACGGTCCGCAAATGTCGGGTCCGCAAAAGTCGGATAGCCCTCTCAAGAAACTTCTTTTTTATTATCTGATGATTCAAAATTTGAAGGTCCGTTACACTTCTTCGAACTCTGATTCAATTTGCCAGTGGTTGCATTATTTACCGATTCGACATGACAGGACTAGAATTTTCAACTTGAGAACTGTAATTATGCAGAATCCTTTCATTGATGAGATAATTGACTGCTGCGAAAAGGTATAATGATTTATGATTACGAGTATAAATCACTGCTGAACCATTCTTAATTTTAAAATTTCTTAAAACTTGATAAAATTTAATTAATGCATTTAAATTACTATAAGAGGTAACTAAATAGTTAATGTGGGCTTTTAATCATTAAATAATTTTCCCCTTTTAACCTAAATAAATTTTTATCGAATGATCTAAAGTATAAATCCTGATATGGCCGATACTGGGTTAATCCAGTTAATCCCTTTTTTACATTTTGTCATTTAATAAATATGAAGACGACAATACTTAAAGCATATAGCTAACAATTCAATTTTAGCTTTTTAAACAATCCAAATGTCCTTCCGATCGTCGTGCATTTCTGCTTATCTTCTATTCTTCAGCTCAATTGGTATGCTAATCTTGCAGGTTTATCATACCGTAAAATTTTTTTAATCATTACATATATTCTAATCCAGCAATATTTTGGGTTGCCATATTTTCATAGCTGTGAAAATCTTCAAGTACGAAAGTAGTTACCCACCCATTTTTTGGGGGTTGTGACGTCACAGGTGGTACAGCCAAAAGGTAGAGGCTGTATATGACGTCACAGGTTGCACAGCCAAAAGGTAGAGGCTGTGTGTATATATGAGAGGAAGGTTAGAGGAAAGGTTAGAGAGAGAGAGAGGAAAGGTTAGGGAAAGAGGAAAGGTTAGAGATGCAGAAAGGGTTAGAGAAAGAGAAAAGGTTAGAGACAGAGGAAAGGTTAGAGAAAGAGAAAAAGATTAGAGAGAAGAGAATAAAGAGAAAAAGACAGAGAGACAAAATTCCTCCCTCATTGATCGCAAGAGCAATTATGATGACCCAGTTTCGAAATACAACATTATGTAATGCATCAATGACCATGAGAGTAATTATTTTGACCTGGATTCAAAAATACAATTTTTTGTTCCACATCAATGACTATGAGTGTAATTATTATAACCTAATTCAACAAAAATTTTCACGTTCCGCTTAACTAATCACAAAACTAACGAGAGGAGAGCAAACGGAGTAGCTCCTTGGAAATTTATTATAAATAGAGAAGATAAATTTACCCATTCATTTTTCTTATTCATTCATCAAAATGTTGGAAATTCCCCGATCAAAATTCAATAATTCTGTTTATCTAATTAATATTGGACAAAAATTAGATCTACAAAAAATTTATATAATTTCTCCTTCAACAAAATTAATAACTCGTAAAATGAATGCTGTAGTTATGAAACTCTTCGACCCCAATGCAACAGGACTAATATTCGCTACAGGAAAAATTGTTCTCACTGGAGTTAAATCTGAGGAAGAAATGAATAAAGCAACAAATAATCTAATTAAGCGGATTCAACAATGTGGATACACCGATGCAAAAATCAAGGATATACAAATTCAAAATCTGTGTTTTTCATTTTAATGAAAAAGCTAACCTCAAAATTTACAAAGAAATTTTTAGTGTTGCCTCTGTTGATGTGGGTTTCCATATCAAACTTGGACTATTACATGATACATGCAAAAAATATTGCTCCTATGAACCTGAATTATTCCCTGGACTGGTCTACCGAATGGAAGAACCCAAAGTTTCCTTAATGATTTTTAATAGCGGTAAAATAAATCTAACAGGATCAAAGTCTAAAATTCAAATTCTAGATGCATTTACAAAAATTTATCCATTATTGTACCAATGTAAATATTAACATGCAAATAAAAAATGTATATATTTTTCTACCATTGTGAATAAAGTGTACAATTTGAAGGGTTCTTAGATCGATATGTCCATGACTGATTATCTTCATCCATATCAACAAATAAATCTTCTGTATGATTGATTACATCTTTTCCGTTCTCTCCTGCTGCTTTATATGGTGGTTTGCATAGTAGCATTCTTTGTTGGTCATCAATAATCCTGACAAGTTCCAAGGGATATATCCGGTTGTGATCATTTTTAAATTTTTCAATAACGCAAGGATTATTAGGGTATTGCAGGCAGATTCCGTGTCGCACATAAAAATGCTGGTCAATAGTGACGTTTTTAAACCCATTATAAGCCATTTGTTTACGAGCTGATTTCTTTGTAAATCCTCCAAATGGAAATTCTTTTATTTCACCAATATGATTTTTGTAAATTGTTTGTAATCGCTTTCCATGCAGAAAAGACTCCACTTTTTGTAGATTATCTGGATGATTAAGTTTATCAGCAATATGACTAATTTGACAGTTTAAAAGTGATGCAATTTTTGTATCAAGACGTTCCATTATGAAATTTTTATTTATTTTTATGAAAAACAACTCTTTAAATACACAATTAACTCTCTGAATTATATCCTTCTTTAAATCCCTGATGCTGAATATCAAACAAATCATCCAAATGTTTAATGAACTCTTCATTATCAGGATCAATATTCCCCCGCTTACATTCACACATTAATTTCAAAATTTTATATGGATATCTTATTCCTGGGACATACGGATAAGGAACAT
>LDKF01000454.1:8902-19272 GCA_001026735.1 Rotylenchulus reniformis
AAACTTGGGGACGGAAACTTGGGGACGGAAACTTGGGGACGGAAATTTGGGTACCGTAAAAATTATAAAAAAAATCAAAAAACCATAATCATTTGTGGCTGATGAGTGGAAGTGATCGAATTCACCCCACATCCTCGGGCACGGGTTGGAATCCTCAACGAGGAAAATATTTTTTAAGGAGAAATAGGGTCTGAATTCAATGAATTCAAATATCTAAAAATATCCGTTTGATATTTTTTATAGTAATGACCTTTCTGAAGGTGCTAGGTCTAATCCTCAGCGAATTTTTTTGAATAACCATATAACATCATTCTGAGTGAAAAGGGTACTAGGATAAAAAAATTGTCAAATATTCAATTTTTTTAAATTTACTAGATCAAATTACTCTCTTAATTTATTTACCGGATCTTAATAACTATATTGCATAAGTTTTATTTCTTTTACCAAAAATTTTATAATCCCAAAATCGAATCGGATATCGTTTATTATATTCTTAACATTATTTTTATTAAAATAATTTCTTTATTCAGCAAGGATTATCGAGAATTGATGAAGAAGGAGTTTCGCATTGTTCGATGGTTCAGCAACAAATTTTCAGCACTCAGTAATAATGCTGTTGCCCCTTTTAATAATTTATAAATTTGTTTTTTTTTCAAATTAATATATATTTCTTTACAATTGTAATTGATCACTAAAGCTTGTTTTGCTAATTTTATTTTCAATTCCTTTTTCTTTCTTAGCATTGCAGTATTTTTAAAATTTAATAAAAAAAATTCTAAATGGGTAGATTGTACATTATGCTGACCTTTTTGGCAAAACGGCACCCAGCACTGTTGTGCCTCTATTATCGTAATTAATTTTCCGCTATGATTTTTGCATTTGACACACCGTTCGCCCTGGTCAATTTTTGTATCCTCCAATACATGATCAGAGCAGGGCATTATGGTTGGATGGGTGAATAAACCTTAACATTATGTATGGTTGGGTGGTTTTATACATTGGAAAATATTGCGTAAATTCACCTCTGACATGAGATGTAATGAATGTTAGATGGGGAAAAATAATGTGTCAATCTGCTGGGGTTCAAAAATATATTCATCATTTTTTAGTGCATACACTGAAGTTGATATTTTTTTGATGACCAATTAAGATAAAAACTGTGCTATTTTTAGAAATTGCAATTTTTAGGTAAATTAAAAAATAGTCATTTTATGGTGAATACCCAAAACTATCTCCGACTCAATCTTTCACCATTCAACTAAATGCCATCTAATTTTTTAAACAACTTATGAAGTAATCTTAATAATAAAAAAAAGAATTATAAATTAAATCCGAGTTTCTTCAAATTGGCCAAATGGTTAGCAAGTTATGGCTAAAATCTTGAAAAAATCAGGAAAGATTCAATCAAGAGCTTGATTCAAGATTTTCCAAGATTCTTGAATCAAGATTCTTGAAAAATGTTGAAAAATCTTGTCTTGGTCCGTTCTCTAATTTCCACCAAAAATAAAAATTAACAATTAATTTTTTGCATCTTTTTAGCTTTTTTAATAAAGACAAACAATGAATTCGACATCGAATGCTATTTCAAGGGAACAATTCTTTGCATACCAACTTTTAATCGAAATAGTACAGTTATTGATTTCAATCTTGGGCATTATTTTTAATGTTGCACTGATTTATGTAATTCTGCATAACAAGTAGGTTAAATATTTTTATTGGCGAAATAAAGATAGAAATATAATTTATTAATAATTAAATCTAGAATATAGCATAAATTTTTAAAAGTTTTTTAAATTAAACTGATATGAATTTGTTGGCGTTTAATGACACACATAATCCTTTAAAGATAAAGAAAAAATTTTATTTTTTAAATTGAATAGTTCATATCGAGAATGGTCTGAACTCTGAAAATGAGGATTAAGAATAAAAAATTAATAAAAAATTAAATTATTTTTTGGGCTATGAGGCTACAGAAATTCCCTCAGCCTCATCAATTAAAATCGATTACATTAAAGAATTTAAATTTTAATACTAATTAATACTTTATATAGCAGAAGTATAATACGAAGAAAAAATATTTATAATATTGGTTTCTAATTAATATTAGATAAATCTTTCAAGAATATCCTAATTCGTCCAATCGGAAAAGTTATTATTTACAGACCATTCCGGACCAGCTATGGCCTGTTCTTGGCAATTTGCTGCCTTTCCGATGCCGGCACAGCATCCATCTCATTTTTGCCCGTTATTCTGACACTTTTGGACCACCGAATCTCGTTTATCGCCTGTTTAATGGCCCAATTCCCAGCACAAATTGGACTCCTTCTTTCAAATGCAAACATTCTGTTCATTAGCATGGATCGTCTCTTTGCTGTCATCTATCCGATAGAGTAAGTACCGTAAAACCTGTATTAAGTCCCCCCTGCAATTGAGCCCCCCCCCCCCGTAATAGACCCCTTCCCCTCTGGAAGGGGGTTGAAAAATATAACCCTCCATGCATTAAAATCCTCGGAGATTCTAGCCAAAAATTTGATTTTTTATCCATGGAAAAGGAAAAATTTTCAAAATTCAATCGAATTATCGCTATCGTAGTCTCTTTCGCCAATACGAGCATTTCTCAACTTGATAAAATTTTAGGGTGTATTTCTTTTCTAGAACCCCGTTTTTAGGGATGTATTTTGCTCCTGGTCCACATTTTGAATGGTGTTATTTTTATCATTTAAAAAGCTAGTTTTCGGGAATTAATTAAGGCATTGATGAGGGAAATTACTGAAAATGAACTGATCATTCAAAAATGGCGTCTAAAAATAGTACCCCTCCCTACACCCTCCCTACAAATATATAGCCCCCTATAATAGACTCCCCCTGGAGTGGGTAGAAAAATATAACCCCCGAGGTTCTAATACAGGAAATACGGTGTAAATATCACAAAAAGAGTACCTAAGTTAGCAAGTTTCGTTAAAAAACAGTAAAACCATCACATACCACATTAAATTCTTATACGTACTACGGTACTGGTTTGAACTCTACACATTGCTGTTATTTTCATTTATAAACTTCGGCTTCTGTTTATTATAGTGTCAAGGCACTACATTCCTCCTTATATGATTCCTGATTTAGATATCAACACTTTATTTTACAAAATACCGTCAAATACGTTGGCATTGTTGAATTGTATCCCCTTGGTTATGTTCGGTTGTCTGTTATTTTCACAATTCTCTTATGGACTACAGCATCCGCAAATGTATTTATTATTTATTATTTAATAAATTTTTAATACAATTTATTTTTTTATAAAGTTCGATGTACTGTAATCTCGTTGATCTGGGCGGTGGCAATGGCAACATGGCTACCGCTTTTATTTTCTTTTTCGCTGAGAGTACCGTTACTTTGATCACCTACAGCATCATCCTCATCATTCTGAGAGGTTTAATTGAAATATTTTTACCTTTAACTTAATTTGGATCAAATATTGTCAAAGCTTACAGGAGTCCATTTCATTTTAGCCCAAATTGTAAAAATAGAAAAAAAAGCATTTTTTTCTTACTACCAATTTAAGGAGATTGATAATTTTTCACAGCATCCCTTTTTAATTTTAAATTAGCCCTGTGATTTTTTAATTAAGTTTTTTAAGTTTAAATTTACGGCTGTGAAAAAATTATTAATCTAAGCTCCTTAAATTGGTAGTAAGAAAAAAATGTCTTTTTCTATTTTTACAATGGGTTCCATGTCATTTTAGCCAAAGTGAAAAAATGGAAAATAAATAGCAAAAGGGCAAATTTAAACTTATCAATAAAACGGATATAGCGCATGGATATAAGGTGCAAGGAAGAAGCTGGCTGGACGGTTAAGATGCTTATGCCTATGGCAGGGGTTCATATGATCCAAAGGCAAATGCACCCCGGTAGCTTAGATGGTAAAAGCTTCGGTTTAAGGAGAGAGAAAAAGCGCTGATCTAATCGCCCATCCGAAGGTCGTGAGGTTCGATTCCCGCCCGATTAACATTTTGCCCTATACTTATATTGCACATATATATTTTATTCAATTTCGGGTGGCCTAATTCTAACTAATACATATACCAACTTTTAGTAACTAAGCGCAATCGCAATGCTGGCAATGCCGAATCTCAGCGAGAACAGACTCGGCGCATCTCCAAGTCCATCATGGTCATCGTTTGCGTCATTTTCTTCTGCACTTTCATCTGCGAAATGGGTGTTCTGTTCGTGACGCCCCGAGCCAGCGCTGATCCCCAGGTCCAATATCTGCTCAGACGTGCATTTATCCAGCCCATGTCTTTCTTTACCGGCGTGATCAACGCGCCGGTGCTTTATTTCTGCAGGTGGTATATTTATGGGTTTACGAAAATATGCTTGGATATTAGAGGTGTTCGAGACCCAAATTTTCCCGAGACTCAAGAAAATGAGATCGTGACCGATATTTGAACTAGAGAGCGGGTCCGAAAAATAGGAGGGCCCAGAACTTATTAGTTTCCTTCTTAAGTATATTTTTTGTAATTTTATTTTTCATTAAAATATTTTATTCAGCAAAGATTATCGAGAATTGATGAAGAAGGAGTTTCGCATTGTCCGATGGTTGAGCAACAAATTTTCGCCGGCTATTAACAACATTGTTGTCCCGATGCCCCATCTTTGTGCTTCATCTGCTGAAGCGAACAACTAATTTGTCTTATTAGTTTACAATGAAGGATCATTTTTTTTACTAAAAATCGAACTAATTTTGCCCATATTTATTATTAAAAATTTCGAGAAGTATAGGCCAAAGTGGCAGTTCTTCACGTCAAATCCAAATTAGAATTCCAATAATGTAAGAAACCCATATGGTGTGCAAAATTTTCGGCCACGATACTTGTAGCCCATTCGCTATAACTCGGTTTAAAGCAATCCCAGAGGAATGAATTTGGTGTCATAAAGTAGAATTTATAGAATTTATAAATTAACTATAAAATGAGTCTAAGCCTGCCCGAAATGGGGGTATTGCGATATATGACAGGGTGCGTATCTGTTCTGATTTATCAGAAATGTTCTGATTTGGAGGGCCCAAATCTGACAAAATGAAAATGTTCTGATCTGTCAGATTTGTTCTGATTTTCGACCTCTGTCCTTATTTTGTCCTGATTTTCTGATTTTTGTTGGAATTCCATTAAAAAATGACCAATTTTTCTTAAGAAAAACGACTAATTTTCAAAATTTTCTCCGGCGGCCCCTATGGGGCCGCTTGCCAATAAATTGGAGTTTCAAAACTTAAATAAAAACTGATCAAATTTTCTTAAAGAAAAGGGTTTAAAATTCCAAAAATTTCTCCGGCGGCCCTTATCAGGGCCGCCGGCGCCCTCAGAAACAATGAATTTCTTAAAAATAACGCCAAAAAACTGATCAAATTTCTTTTAAAAATCATGTTGATTTTTCAAAATTTTCTCCGGCGCGCCGCCGCCCCTCAATAAAAAGAAATTTCTTTAAAAATAAAAAATGATAAATTTTATTAAGGAAGGAAATGATCATGGATGGTGAGAAATATGATAGTTGAAATAATATTGCAAGGATAAACTGATTTCCAACAAATTTTAAAGCATTTTACAATATGTTCTGATTTTTGACCATAAAATCTGATTTTTTTAGCTCTATGTTCTGATTTTGAAAATTTTCCGATACGCACCCTGATATATGACCAAAATACAGTGAATTTGGCCTAAACTATTATTTTGGCCACAACTTTATCAGAATGTGAACCAAACAAAAGTAAAACGATGGCAAAACAAGACGAAAAAAATTTAATAAGATTAGGACATCCCCATTAAATCTTTTCCCACTTATTAAGGAAATTTTATAAATTTTAAAATTTTCAAAACTATAAGGCAAATCGTTTTTTAATCGAGTGATTCATAGATTTACACGTAAAATTCGGACATAATTTTTGGATATTTTGTTTTTAGCAAGCTTAAAAAAACTTTTTTGTTTGACTTTTACACTTTAGCCGTTAGGGCCGCCGAAGAAAATTTTGCGCTTTTAGACAATTTTTCTATGAAAACTGATCAATCTTTTGCCTTTTATGCCATAATAAAATTTATGGAGAAATTTCCTGGATTATTTTCCTTAGGAAAATTGTTATTTTTAAAAATATTATTTGTAAAAAATTTACTGGTTAGTGTCGGCGGTCCCGATAGGGACCGCCGGAGAAAATTTTGAAAAATTAGTCCTTTTTCTTAAGAAAATTGCTGATTTTTTCACTTGAGAACTAATTTTGGGTGCCGGCGGTCCCGATAGGGGCCGCCGGGGAAAATTTTGAAAATTTAGACCTGATTTTCTTCAGAAAATTGGTCATTTTTTAAATAAAATTTTTCCAAATTCCCAAAATCAGGACAAAATAAGGACAGAGGTCGAAAATCAGAACAAATCTGACCAATCAGAACATTTTCATTTGGTCAGATTTGGACCCTCTAAATCAGAACATTTCTGATAAATCAGAACAGATCGGACCCCTGCTTTAGCACTTCTTATGGCCAGGAATGAGATGCCCTATTGATTGTCTTCATTGCATTGTCGTGAACAAAATAAAAAGTGTGTGGTATTAGCAATGTTGCAGAATTTGGGTGGATACCTAGGTCTGAAACATGTCCAACATTGTCATATTCGTGTTCATTCTCCGCCTAGAAAATACTCAGAATTCATAAACATTTTGATTTTTCGGGACACCAATTCTGCACCACTACCGTGGAATTTTTTAACATCATATATTCTGCATAAAATGGATAAATTAGACAAATTTTAAATTATCAAAATGAACGATTTATAATGTGTGAGTTTGAAATGTTAAATAATAAATGTAAAATAAACCGCTCTCCATATAAATATATTTGTCATTTTTATTGCATTTTAGATAAAAATTCATATAAAAAATTCATTTTTTCATTAAATAAAAGAGCTATAAAAGAAATCACCTAAGTTCCATGCCAATCTATCATTAATAACAACGATTAGCATATTTTAATTTTTTTAACATTTGAAAATAAAATAAATATAGAAATAAATTTATTGCTGAATCATAATTCCATGTTCCAGATAGAACCAGAAATTTAGATTTATCCAAAAAGGGGTTGTCAGTGAACATTTTTGGAAAGTTGCTTATTTTCTTAAGGAATTTTTTTTCAAAATTCAAAGCGAAAATAAAAATTTCAAGAATATTTAAGAATTTTTAACTAAAAGATTATAAATAAATAAAAATATAAAGTGTTATTTCTAAAGTTACTGAATTAAAAAAAAAAGTTTTGATGACAAAAAAAGCTAAATAATATGATACTCAAAGAAAATTATAACAATTATTATTTTTTGAATAAGTATAAAAAATTATTTTCATTTCAAACATTTTTTCAGAGAATTTGAATGACTTTTAATCAATAATGAAAAATTGCGAAAAAATCAGATCCAAAATTATAAAATAAAAAATTAATTCGGTTGGGTTGAAGTACAATGTTGTGCTGACGGGACAATAATGTTGTTGTTTGTTGACGAAAATTTGCTGCTTAACCATTGAATCATGCGAAATTCTTTATTCATCAGTGCACGATATTCGGTGCTAAAATTCATTTTTAAATAAGAAAAATATTATTATTAATTTAATGGCGAGATAAGTTTGTAAGAACTTTAAAACTATATACGGTGCTATGTCATTAGTTAAAAAACCGCCATAACTACATACCTAAAGTCAGCACCTAAACTTTAAAAATGCCAAAATATTAATTTGTATAAAATCATTTAACATAGCATGCTTTCGCGTCATAAAATCATAGCGCCAAAAATAAATTTTGATTTCTATAGGATTTTTGCGCTGATTTTAGTTATGGCGGTTTTTAACTAATGACCCAGCACCCTATGTACTACCTGCAAAAGTAAAGCACCGGTGCGTTTATGACATAGGCAAAGATCATTGGTTGGATAAATGCACGTCTGAGCAGATATTGGACCTGGGGATCCGAACTGATTCTGGGCGTCATGAATAGGACACCCATTTCGCAGATGAAATTGAGAAAGAAAATAGCGCAAATGATGACCATGATGGACTTGGAGATGCGCCGGGTCTGTTCACGCTGAGACTCGGCATTGCCAGCATTGCGATTGCGCTTAGTCACTAAAGATTATGTTATATAAAATAAAAAAAATAAATGGAAATTATTTTGTACCCATAAAAAATGTTTTATCTGTTTTCTGGAGTAAGAGGATCCGAATCTGACGTTGAAAGATCGAATAACAAATCTTTTTTTTTCTTACAACCACAAGGGCATCTTTGTGCTTCTGCGCCACTAACAGTGGAGGGGGTACAATACAACATTAGGGATTGTTAGTGAGTCTTTCGTTGTTAGAGATGATTGGTAGTAGTGTGGCCTTGCTCAAGGGCCGTTGCTGGCCGCTTTGCCGCGCAGTCGGCGTGAGAGATAGAACACTGTCGACGGCTAAGGGCACTGGAGTGAAGGGATGTGCTCCCCACGGGCTTGAGTATATGGCGGACGCGGTGGTGAAGAGAGTCGGCGGAGGGATCCGAACCGGCGATGTTGTCCTGGTAGGAGATGGAGGCGTAGACCAGTCGACCACCGCGCCGCTCTAACACAAGCTCATCAACTAATTCTTGCCAAATTTACCAATCTACGATTGGTTATGCGATTCGAACTATGTATCAAAAAAGGCAATCAGACCTGAACCCACTATGCCTAATCGAGAATTTTCTCTCGGAAAAACAATGGACTTGTTTGCTTTTTATCATTAAACTCATCATATTTTGCAATAAAAAGCACCTAATCCACAAATCACTGGTCAATTTTTTTCAAATTGTTTGTTTTAACTGATCTCCTGTGAACTTATATTAGATGATGCAATTTTACCTTTATGACGTCAGATTCGGGTTCATTGAAATAGACACAAGATCTTAAAACTTTTTTAAAAGTGAGTTCGGTTATTAGTAAAGAAACATAAGCTTACTAAGCTATGAATAAATTACCAATTTAATTTCTTCCTTAAATATGATTAATAAAATTATGAAAAAATATTTCAGAAAAAAACCTCTAAGAATGATTATGATGATGCTATAGATGACCAAAGTAGCGGTGCTCTCGATGAAAAAAATAGCAAAATTGGTAGCCATTGCACCATTGACACCGCCCAGATCAGCCAGGTTACAGTATATCGAACTTTAATAAAAAATAAATAAATTTCAATAAAAATTTTAAATTTATGAAATAAAATACATTTCCGGATGCTGTAGTCCATAGATATAATGCGCATATATAAAGCAACAAACATACACTAATGGGACACAATTCAACAATGCAACATATTTTAAGGTATTGCGTAAAATCAAGCGTTGATATCTAAACCAGAATCATACAAGAATAATCTATTAATTTGTTATAAAATGTATTTAGTTATCATAATAAGAATTACCGTAATTAATAATAAATTAAATTGTAATATTAAGACCGATGCTACAAGGTCCTTTCCTCGAAATTAACGTAATAGTATGTAATTTCCTCAAAAAATCGAAAATGAGCATAATTAACATTTTCAAAGACTAAAGAAATTTTTGTTTTACTAAAAAAACATTAAATTACATTTGTTTTTATTTCTAATAAAAAGTGTTATGTATCTCGGTGTTAAATATAGAAAACCTTTTTAATTATATATTTATTAATTTTTAGAAACCTAGTGTAATATTTTCTTAGCCTTTGATATTATCTTATGGGTGTGCTTATTTTGGAATTTTATTGGGTTTGAGGAAATGACATATAACTACAACAATATTATTCTCTCAAAACCATCTTTACATATATTTCAATTATTTTATTATCATTATTTCAAAATTTTAAAATAAAAATAACGATAAATGGAATCAATAGAATATTTTTTGAAACTTACACTATCGGAAAGATGATGGCAAAAAGGCGATCCATGCTAATGAACATGATGTTCGTATTCGAAAGAAGGACCCCAAATTGTGCTGGTAGTTGGGCCATTAAACAGGCGATAAACGAGATTCGGTAGTCCAATAGTGTCAGAACAACTGGCAAAAACGTGCTGAGTCGTTTGGTCGAAAAGTGCAAAAATAAAATAATCGTCCCAGAAAACTTTTTTTCATAAACTCGTTAGACCAAAAGTATAAAAGGCAAACCTGTGAAGAATTTCATGCTGATTCTGATCGTATTTTTAATTTTTCGAAATTCGGTCAAAAAGCGAAATATCCCTTAAAAACGGTATTTTTCGTTATTTCGGCAAAATTTCGAACTTTTTGGACGAATTTCGAAAAAAATAAAAATACCATCCTTTTATACCTTTGGTCTAACGGGTCTTAAAAAAAGTTTTCTGAGA
>LDKF01000454.1:19327-50567 GCA_001026735.1 Rotylenchulus reniformis
TGGTCTAACGGGTCTTAAAAAAAGTTTTCTGAGACGATTATTTTATTTTGCACTTTTCGACCAAACGACATAGCACCTGGCAAAAAGGAGATGGATGCTGTTCCAGCGTCCGAAAGGCAGCAAACTGCCAAAAGCAGGCCGTAGCTGGTCCGGAAAGGTCTGCAAGAAGAATTTTATGTTGAATATCAATTTAAGTCTGAATTTATTTTTAAACCTAAAGTGCTTTTTAAATTATTGATATTATGTAAAGGTAAAACATGATTTTTCGAAATACCCTGGCATATTCCAGCTGATCGAGGATTGAATTTTTAATTATTAAATGGTGTATTTTTTTGCCGGTTTTAATTATTAAACATACTTATTATGCAGAATTACATAAATCAGTGCGAAGTTGAAAACGATGATGAAAATTGAGGTTGATAGCTGGACTATTTCAATCAAAATTTGGAATATTAAGAAATGTTCTTTTGAAATGGCATTTGTTGTTGAATTCATATCTCTTGTTTAAAAAAGCTAGAAATGACAAAATTATATTTTAATTTTTTTTAATTAGTAAACATAAAAAGGGTAAAATCCTAGTTTTGCATAATTTTGGGTATCACACATCATTTGACATGACTATCACGTGATGCCAAAAATACAAAAATCAACTTTCTATTTATTTAAGGAAAATAATCCAATTTCTAATTTTCTAAATCCTAATCTCTTATATTCCCGCTCTTCACTTAGGGTTTTAGGTGATGTTGATTCCGATTCTTATGGATAGATTTAACAATGAATTTGTAAAACCTATGGTTTTAATGAAAATCATTTACTTGACTAAATCTTTATTTATCTTGCTCATATGATAATTTTCTGCATTTATACATTTCAAAAGGAAGTTTAAAAGATTAGATTGGTCAAAGTGTCAAAACGGCCAAAAACTATTGCATTTTAATAAAAAAGAATGATCTGGTCACAACTTCTGTAGCCATTTGGCCATTTGACAAAGCTGAATTGGCAATTTTTTGGTAGCTTTATCATTTATGATAAAGATGATACCGTAAAGATGGTTCTAAAATATTAAAAAAAAAGATATTTAATTGTGTGGTGATAAAATGGACCGGTGATTAAATGTCGGTCAAAAAATCCAAATCCAATGTCCACATTAGAATAAAATAAATGATTAATGCTTTTGGCGCCCACATTGATATATTTTTGAAAGGTTAGTACACCTTACGTAGATAATGGTTAATCTTTTATTTACCCAACGCCTAGTGAATCATGTAATGAGGATACCAAAAATTCAGATAGAAAAATGAGAATCTGCTATGCATAGCGGAAGATTTTATTCAAAAGTCCGTAAGTTTATAAATATTTGTTCATCCAACCATAATTGCTCAATGATTATGTAATGGGGGATGCTGAGTCGTTAAAATGGTCAGTATGGCCAATAAAGTTTTTAAGATTTGCTAGGCAAAAACTTTAAAACTTACGCTCTATATGCTGGTCTTTTTAGTTTTTTCAAAATTCGGATAGGATTGAAATTTTGGTGAAAAGTTTATTTTTCGATATTTAAGGAAAAAATAAATGTTTTTGTTTATGCCTCCTATATCGGTGCTAGATTGTCAACAATATTAATGTCTCGTTTTGTTCGAAATCAAGGGAATTTCCCGGGTAGAATTACCGGTGAAGTTTCCTGGCTAATAAAACCCGGCTTTTTTTTTGAACGAGCTCAAAAATTACCATTTAATTATGAATAACCATTAAGAATAATAAGTTATATACAATATTATTATTATTATCAAGGATGAATAAAAATTAATAAAAAAAGTTAAAATAAACAGAGAAAATTATTTTACTGCAACGAATTTTTGATTCAATTTAAGAATATGTAATAAAAATTAAAATAATGACAAAAAAATGACAAAAAATTAAATTAACAAATAATCCGTTCAATGAATAAAGGAGAAAATTATTTCGCTATAGTTGACGTACAAAGTTGTGCCATCGGGACAACAACATTATTATTTGTTGAGGAAAATTTGTTGCTTAACCATCGAACGATGCGAAATTCCTTGTTCATCAGCTTACGATATTCGGTGCTGAAAATTTATTTTTAAGAAAAAACAAAAGATTATTAATTTATCCTGAGCAAAAACCATTAAATAAAACGTTTTATTTCCCGTAACTCTTACTTAGTTTGCCTAGATGTGAATATCATGATTTAGTTGTGTAGGAAAGTGCAATAATTTTTAAGCAAAAAATAAGAGGATGAATAAGTACATATTTATATTTTATAATTTTGAATAAAGAAAAATGAGAATAATAATTTTAGAAATTTAGCCATCATTTAACAAAGAGAAAAATGGAATTTTAATAGAGAACCCCAAAAATATTTTATTATAGGAACCTCAACATATTTTATTGTAGGAGCCCGAAATGTTTTATTAGTAGTGCCCACAAAATATCTTAATTACTTAGGAGGGAAACTAAGTTCTGGCTTCTGGCCCTCCCGTTTAGATTAAATATTTCACAACTTTGGAATTTTTCTATCGGAAATCTATCAATCATCTTAATCAATAATTTAAAAAATATGAATTTAAAATAAAAAAATATACCCAAAAATGATATTCGACTATATTAGACGGGTCAAATTTTGTGAAAAATAGTCAGTATCGCTTTAATGGGGCCAAAAATAAAAAATTCAAAAAATTCAATCAAGGGTAATAGGTGGTTGCCAAAGACAAGCAAAAATTATGGCATTTTCTGGCGCTAAAATGAGCATCTCAGCTATGTGACATTTTCAAATGACTAAACCATTATTATTCAATATTATGGGATCATATTAAATCGAATGTCTCAAAATTAAATTATCCTCACTTGTTTTTTTTTGTTATTTTTACTTTTTGTATTGGTTGTATTTTGCTTATTGTCGCTTAATTTGAGACGCCTGATAAGATTTTTTGCCCAAAAAATGGCAAAAGATCATCGATAAATATTTTTCTAACATCTCTAGAATGGGCCCACAACTTAGTTTCACCCTAAGCACTAAAAATTTGTTGGAGAATTAGCAGTATTGTCTCTATTAAAAAATAACAATTTTCTAGCGCATGGATCCTGGGATGGTCAATTGGATAACTATGTAAGAACTACTTGGGGTAGATTTGCCGAACTTTTTTGGTATTGGTACCTTCTGAGGTGAGCTTTTTATGCCTATTTTAATTTTTTTTTCTGTGTTTTGTATCTATTTATATTTTTAAATAGAGATCTCAAAAATCGAAAATTCGTTCTAAAATATATGTAAATAAACCTGCAGAAATATAGCGCCGGTGCGTTGACGACGTAGGCAAACATCATGGGTTGGAGACATGCACGTTTGAGCAGATATTGGACCTGGGGTAGAGATGCTCGAGAGTCTTGGGTTTAGAATCGAGACTTTTCTCGGGTTTTTGAGTCTGTTTGGTAGTAAAAATTTGTGTCTTGATCATCACTTACCTGGGGATCCGCACTAATCCGGGGTGTCACAGCCAGAACGCCAATTTCGCAGATGAAAGTGCAGAAGAAAATGACGCAAATGATGACCATGATGGACTTGGAGATGCGCCGGGTCTGTTCTCGCTGAGATTCGGAGTTGCCGACATTGCGCTTATAGTTACTAAAAAAGGTACTCACTATTTTTGAAAAAAATTTGATGAAAATTACAGGTATAACCTCTCAGAATGATTAAGATGACGCTGTAGATGACCAAAGTAGCCGCACTTTCTGTGAGAAAAATGACAAAAGATGTAGCCATTGCACCGTTGGCACCGCCCAGATCGACAAGGTTACAGTACACCGAACGTTAATAAGAATAAAAAAAATATATTTTTGAAATAAATATAATATAATAATATATTACATTTCCGGATGCTGTAGACCATATGAATATTGGGAATATAAAAAGTAGCAAATATATGCTAACGGGTAACAATTCAACAATGCAACGTATTTGACGGTATTTCGCAAAATCAAGTGTTGATATCTAAATCATAAATGTTTTGCATAGGATTAATATGTTGGCATTTTATTCTAAATTATACAATTCAAACTGGTATTATCATATTTAGTAATAAATTACGAGATATCGCAAATGGTAATAATGATATAATTAAGAAATCATCTTTATGGACATTATCTTCCTTGTTTTTGAATTATAAAAATAATTTTTGCGATAAATGGAACCCACATTACATTATCGGAAAGATGATGGCAAAAAGACGATCCATGCTAATGTACATAATGTTCGTAAAAGAAGTAATTATCCCAAATTGGGATGGGGGTTGAGCTATTAAGCAGGCGATAAACGAGATTTTGTGGTCCAAAAGTGTCAGAATAACGGGCAAAAAGGAGACGGATGCTGTGCCAGCGTCGGAAAGGCAACAAATTGCCAAAAGCAGGCCGTAGCTGGTCCGGAAAGGTCTGCAAATAAAATTTATTATTTTTATCCTTAATTTTTTTGTAATTATTGTTATTTTTCCATAATGGATGAATTATATCAAAGTTAAAGGAATATCCAATAAATTTTTTAAGCAGTATAACACCACTTATTTTATGTATATTTATTTTTTTATAATTTTATTAATTTAATATAAGATTTTTAGATCGCTTTTAATTTCACTAATACTAAATCAGCTTTATTTGATGGAGATGAGGGCTCTCTCTTAAATCCATACCTTAAAAACCATATAGGTAGGTACCCCTAAAAATGAGGGCCAAGACCAAAACCAACCATAAAAAATTGGAAACTTATTCAAAATATTTCTTATAAAATAATTATTTTCTAACTTACTAAGTAAATCTAACTTACTTGTTACGTAGAATTACATAAATCAGTGCAACATTGAAAGGGATGATTAAAATTGAGGTTGATAGCTGGACCATTTCTATCAAAATTTGGTATGCAAAGAATTGTTCTTTTGCAATAGAATTTGTCGTTGAATTCATTAGGTCGTTTCAAAACGCTAAAATGACAAAAAAAATAATTGTTAATAAATAATTTTGATGTGTTACATTACAAAAAGTTATCATTCAGGTTGATCTTTTTTGTATTTTAGTAGCTGACATTTGGAGAATTCAAAATTTTAAGAAAACACGTACCAGTGTAACGTACAATTAGTCAGAGGGTACATAGTATCACTTATTTAGTCACGTCATACAAAAACTTGAAAAGTGAGGTATCTGAGTTAGCATGTGTCGTCAAAAATACAGGTGAAACGCATAACCTTCTTCATGAAGTTCGTGTGCGAACTACGGTACTTGTTTGAGCTCTATTTAGAACCATCTATTGTCACCAAATCGTCCTTCTCTGCTGCTATTAAATTCATTTATGACAATTTTTCTATCGTCCATACTGTATATTGCATATAACATCCTTTACCGTCACAGAAATTCAATATCGACATTGTTATTGAGTAGAGTTCAAACACGAACCGAAGTTCGCGAGATCGTTGTTCGTTTTTCTGGGGTTTTCCTGATATAAACGAAAAAAACGAACACAAATTTTCACGAAATTGAGGCTCGTGTCTTCTTGAAAATGGGGTACCCTTTTAGTTCTGAGTTCGTGGTCCTGATTCGTGTTTTTCCAAAAATGTTGAACTCCATTTTTCAGGGCACCACATTGATATACCTACACATTGTTGACAATCTAGCATTCCTTACGTCGTAATGCTAACCTTTTATTCACCCATCGCCTAATGATCCTGTAATGAGGAGGATACAAAAACTTTAAAAAGTAGAGGCGCCAGAGAAGAGTGGAATAGCGAGAACTAGTACTGTAAGGTAGATACTTATTAGCAATGTGTCAATAATGGCGGAAATATTTCTAATGATAGTAAATTTTCAGCTATTTTCTTATAAAGATGCTCACCTAACCATAATAGACTAATGAGTTTGTGTGTAATGAGGATATAAAAATTTAATATATTTTATACTCTGCCCTAATATACGTCATTACGCACTTAATCGGTAAGATATTATATTGGTTTTTCAATTTGCAAAAAATAATTACCTCTAAAATAAGCTCCCCGGCTTATTTTTTTCAAACCCACTCAAAGGGGAGGCTTATTTTAGAGCACTGGCTTATTTTTTTCGAACACCCTTTCGAACTCTACTCAGGTATATTTTAATATGAAATTTAGGAAACATTTACGTAAACCATATTATAAATTTAAAAAATCAAGGACAAATTTTGCGAAAATCTGCTTTATAATTCCAACGATTCATCACTAGGGCATGTAGAAATACTGAAATCGGTATATTGCGAAAGAATGAATGGCCTGAAAATCAATAAAAAGCATTTTTAGCTTGATTTGAGTTCAAAAAGCAACTTTTTCGCTGGTATTTTTCGGTATTTTAGATTTTATGCCGGTATGTCGGTATATCACCGGTATTTTGCCATTTTTCATAATACGCACTTATCTTGACTCTTAATAGTCAAAACAGTAGCCTTTAAAAAGTTTATTTTGACTACGGGTCTCGCTCCTCAAGATTTTTTGCTAGCTCCTTAAAAAGCCTCATTGCTTTTACTGAATTTTCCGTCGAGAAAATACGCTGTTTTCTGCCCTTTTGGTTCGAATCCATTCAATCAATTACTCATCAAGATTTTTATCGCAAAAAGATCGACTAGATTCTCTACGACATCAAATTAAAATTTCTTCAAAATGGTTACTGTCAAGAAGAAAGGGAGGGGGGCTTATTTTAGAGCACCGGCCTATTTTTTTCAAACCCCCTCAAAGGGGAGGCTTATTTTAGAGCACTGGCTTATTTTAGAGGAAATACAGTATCTTCTTATGTTAGCGGGACGTAAGGGCAAAAAATTTTGAAGAAATATGTATATTCATCTATAAAAATTAATTCTAAACTTTTCAAAACCTATGAGTCTACCGTATTTTTGAAATAAAATACTCCTCTAAAATGTCCCTCGCTTTTCATAAATCTAGAACTTCTAATTGAAGATGGCGAAATTAGACGCATTATGGGATTTTATATTAATAAAAATATTTATTAGGCTTTCAATTTTTCCCGAGTCAATTTTGAAAATTTGAACTTGAATTATAATTTATTTTGATGAAAAAACCACTTATATATTTTATTTAAAATTAAAAATATTTAAATATACTATTTAAAATACTTAATCTACTCAAAAATGATTAGAAAAATTGTCAGTTGGAAAATTAAAAAATCAAAGCATCTAATATTTTATAAATTTTAAAATAAGAAAATTAATTTACAAAATTTTTATTACAATTAGCATGAGATGCATTAAAGATTTATTAATATCGCATATGGTTTTATTGGTTCGAAATGTCAAGATAAAATTTTTTTAATAAAAAATAAATTTTTCACTAAAATATTTTGTCTTCATGAAAACTTTTTTCGATATATCAAAATAATAATTTTTATACATCGATGTGTATATAGGCTGATCTTATGTTTTGTAGCTGTTTTCTAAAATAAGTACCGTTTTGGGCTTTATTTTCCGCTATGATTGGCACTCTGCTTTATTAAATCTTGTATCCTCATTACGATAGCATGGTTGCATGAATAAAAGATTAAACATTAAAATTTAATAATTACATAATTTTCTCTTTAAATAAAATGAATATTTTATTACAAAGAAGTCTATCAATATGGATAATACAAATTGGGTTTTTGACGATCAGGAACCGATATAAGGCTGGATCCTTTTTGGATTTTTAAAATTAAATTTTCAAATCAAGTTGTATCAATTGGTCAAATAATTAATAGAAGAAAAGTTTATTCATTTTCTCCAAAATCTTCATTGGATTTTTAAAATTGCCAAGTAATATTAAATTTTTTAAAAGCTTGTTAAGCCGAAAACACTTTTATAAATGAGTTGGCAAATTATCTAACAATAAGCTGAGTATAGTTTATTCCACCTAAAATATTTATTTAGAGTATTTATGTATAAGCAGTTCTAAATGACGACCATATACGAATTTTTTTTATAAAAGAATGCTATATAGATCAATGTTTAAATTTAAAGAGAATATTAAATATTATGAAAAAGGGACAACAACATTATTATTGGCTGACATAATTGGTGAAAATATGTCATTTAACCATCGAACAATGCGGAACTCCTTCTTCATCGATTCCCGATAATCCTTGCTGAATAAAAAATAATAATTTTTGAATAATAGAAAAATGGCATTATATGGAAAATGTTATTATACCCAGGAATCGGCAGCCAAATATGACCAAAAGATTACCTATACAAAAACAACAAAAAGTCATCTTTCAAAAAAGGGTCTTTCAAATAATGACAAAATAATAAAAAAATATATATTATAAGCAATAAATTAATGCGCAAAAAATTTGGATTTTGATTACTTATGTTGTATATTACATTATTATGCACAATAAAAACGTTTGAAAATTAAAATTGCGTCATTGCACTGCATAAATATTTTCAGAATAAATTATTTTATGAGTCATATAAAGCAAAACACATTAGAGTTTTTTTGTAACTTGTAATATACCCAAAAATTTCAAAATTATCATAATTCATAATTGAGTTGCAGCCCCTGATATATATTTATTCATTTATTATTTTAAAATTTTTAAAAGCTTTAGTAAACGCAAGATGCTAACCTAGCAAAAATTAAAAATTAATTTACCGTATTCTCTCTAATATAAAGCCTCTCTCTATTATAAGGTCCCTCTCTAATATAAGGCCCCCCTTCGAAAGTGATCGAAAAATATAAGGCCTAGGCCTTATATTAAAGAGAATACGGTAATTCGGAATTCCGAATTCTTCGAAAAAAAAATTCTTCGAAATTTTTCTCGGAAATCAGAAAAAAAGAAAACACGTACCCGTGTCACGTACCAGTAGTCAGAGGGTACATTGTATAACCTAGTCATGTCATACAAAAGTTTGAAAAATGCAGTATGTGAGTTAGTAAGTGTCGTCAAAAATACAGGTAAAACGCATAACCTTCTTCATGAAGTTCGTGTGCGAACTACGGTACTTGTTTGAGCTCTATTTAGAACCATCTATTGTCACCAAATCGTCCTTCTCTGCTGCTATTAAATTCATTTATGACAATTTTTCTATCGTCCATACTGTATATTGCATATAACATCCTTTACCGTCACAGAAATTCAATATCGACATTGTTATTGAGTAGAGTTCAAACACGAACCGAAGTTCGCGAGATCGTTGTTCGTTTTTCTGGGGTTTTCCTGATATAAACGAAAAAAACGAACACAAATTTTCACGAAATTGAGGCTCGTGTCTTCTTGAAAATGGGGTACCCTTTTAGTTCTGAGTTCGTGGTCCTGATTCGTGTTTTTCCAAAAATGTTGAACTCCATTTTTCAGGGCACCACATTGATATACCTACACATTGTTGACAATCTAGCATTCCTTACGTCGTAATGCTAACCTTTTATTCACCCATCGCCTAATGATCCTGTAATGAGGAGGATACAAAAAATTTATATACCAACAGTAGAGCAGAGCCAATAGGGTAGAGTAGATAGTACAGTACTGTAAAGTAAAGGTAGCAGCGCAAAAATATGCCAATCATAGCGGAAAATTAATGGCAGTGATAGTAAATTTTTCAGTTATTTTCATAAAAAGATATTCAACCAACCATAAAAGCATAATGAGTTTGTCATAGGAATAAAAATTTTAAATTTTTTTTTATTCCGCCCTATTTAACGTCATTACGCAGCTTAATTAGTATATCATTAAGATGATATTGGATACTTTCTACTAAAAATATAAGCAAAATGGTAAAAAAATACATATCTCAATAATATAATTATTATTTATCCTAGACTGATCTTATGTTTTGTAGCTGTTTTACATTTTCCGCTATGATTGGCATATCTTTCTGCATTTTGCTCGGCATATAAAATTTTGTATCCTCATTATATGATCATTAAAATATATATAGTTGGGTGAATAAAAAGTTAAATTTAAAAAATAATAATTGCTTAACTTGCTCTTTAAAAAGAGTATTTTAATTTCAAAAAGATGTATTGTTGTGGATGATAATTTTATAATAACAAAGACAAATTTTATCTTTTAGCGATCCAATTTAAGTTATCATTGGCCAAATAACTAATAGAAGAAAAATTTTCATTATTTTTCAACAAATTTATTGGACTTTAATAAGCTACCATTTTTTAAATGGTACTTATATTTATTTAAAGCTTATTAGGCCAAAATCATTTTATAAGTTGCCTAATAAAATTTGGCATTAGATGGTAAAAAACTAAAAAATATATAAAAAGTCACCAATTTTCTTTAACATAAGATGACTGCACCATTAATTTTTTCCATCTGAAATAAATGTTTATTTCTAAATTGATAAATTTAAATGATGACCATATATGGAAAAAAAAATGAAAAAAATCAAATTAAAATATTACACCGATCAATTTAAAATGAAAAAGATTTTATGAAAAAGGGACAACAACATTATTATTAGCTAGCATAATTGGTGAAAATTTGTCATTTAACCATCGAACAATGCGGAAATCTTTCTTCATCAATTCCCGATAATCCTTGCTGAATGAAAAAAATAATTTTAAATATGTTTTGGAAACCGTATTAAAGCCATGAATCTGCAGCCAAATATGACAAAAGGTTAGGAAACAGAAAAGACATGTTTCCAAAAAGCATCTTTTAAATAATGACAAAATACTAAATATATTATAATAAATAATTTATACGCAAAAAGTTCGGATTTTGATTATTTATTGAATACCTTTTTCATTATGCAATTATGTATTTATGTATTATATATAGGGACCGAAAAAATATGCAAATGCATATTTTTTTGTGGGCTCAGTAAAGCCCTGAAAATCACGTAAAACACATTTTTAGCATGATTTGAGTAGTTTGAGCGCTCTAGCATGGATTTCTAACTGCATATTTTTGCATATTTTCGACTTATTGTGCATATTTTGCATATTTCGCATATTATGGGCATATTCCGCATATTTTGGGCATTTTTGGACAAATTTTCCGCATATTTTAGCATTTTTGAGCATATTTTGGGAAAATTTTTGAATTTTTGGAAATTTTCGGATATTTTTTGAATTTTATTGTAGTTTTTATAAAATTCCAGAACAGTTATATTTCAAAGAAAAATGGCCAGATTTTTCAAGAAAACGCATTATTTTTTCAAAAATGCTTCAAAAAGGCATGAAAAACTCAAAAATGTGAAAAAAGCCATCAAACTTTAATTTTAACCTTAAATGCCTTAAATATGCTTAAATTCGCTTTAAAAAGAGATTATTACAATTTTTGAGAAAAAAATTTGCATTTTTAGGTCATATTTTCCAAAAAAATTTGCGCATCTTTTGTGCATATTTTGGGATTTTTGAGCATATTTTGGCACTTTTTAGTGCATATTTTACGCGCATATTTTGGAAATTTTTGTGCATATTTTTTCGGACCCTAATTATATATTATTGCGTCATTTGCATTCAAAAAATCTATGTTATTAATTATTTTTCATTCGTAACTCGTAAAATATTTTCATAATCTTAATTACCTATGTGCAGCCCCTGATATCTATTCTTTTATTAATTATTACATTCATCTTCCAATTACAATTAAATCATAATTGGATCTAATGTCTCTACAGAAAATGATGTGTTTATACTAAAGATCCTGATCCATTTTTAACAAATTTATTTTTTGCTGAGTTTTAAAAACTTTAGTAATTGCATGATGCAAAACCTAGATAAAGATTTAAAAAATTATGACGATTTTTGGTATAATTAATTCGGATTTTCGATTTCAAAATTCTTCGAAATTTTTCTTGGAAATCAGAAAATATTTCTCAAAAATTTGGTTTGGCTAAAATAAAATAAATAATAAATTCTTGGGCATTTGGCGAACCAATCCGTGCATATACATACCTGCAAAAATAAAGTACCGGCGCGTTGATAACACTTGAGAATATCATTAATTGGAGGAATGCACGTCTGATCAGGTACTGAACCTGGGGATCAGAACTTAGTCTGGGCGTCACAATCAGAACGCCCATTTCGCCGATGAAATAACAGCAGAAAATGACGCAAACGATGACCATGATGGACTTGAAGATGCGCCGAGTTTGTTCTCGCTGACATTGGGCGCGTTTCCAGCATTGCGTTTGGTTCCTAGATAATTTATTTTAGACCGCTAAGCTATGATAAAATAAACAACCTATAAGTAATAAACTCCTTTAGTGTGACTTTTAAAAATATATTGACTTTCCTCCATTTAATTAATTCACAAGATAACAAATGGTCGTTATGACAAAATGTTAAAATATTTTTTTTTATTTAATAATAGCGAAGGAAGTTGTCATCACAATTTCGCAGCAAATTTTTTCAATTAAACTACGAAGAGCTTGTTGAAAAATTCCTACACAAATAAAAATTCCTATTCTATTGAGAAAATGAGAAATATTTAAAAACTTCATAATTATTTTTAAGATAGCCTATGACGTTTTTATATAACAACCTCTAAGAACGATTAAGATGACGCTGTAGATGATCAAAGTGGCGATACTCTCAACAAGGTAGCCCACAAACGTGGTAGTCATAGTGCCATTGCTACCGCCCAGATCACCGAGGTTACAGTAGGTTGATCTTGATAAAAATAAAAACATTATTACAATTATTTTCGAATACAAAAAAATACATTTCCGGATGCTGTAGCCCATATGAGTAGTGCGCATATAAAAAGCAACAAATGAACGGTAATGGGACACAATTTAACAACACAACGCATTTGATGGTGTTCCGGATAATGTAATGCTGGTATCTAAAAGCAATGATCTGTCACATGATTGTATAATATAAAAAAAGTATTATATTGGCTAATAAGGTATGTTATTTATTTTGATTTTCCTATTTGACATAATTCCATTTCGCAATTGATACCTATCCGACTGCTTGTAGAGTTTATAGAGCTAAACAATAGAAAAATGGAAATTAATTTGAACTTTACTAAAGTTTCTATTGTAAGAAAATTTTAGCGACTGTAAGAATGAGAAAGGATAATATGCTAATGATCATTTGCCAATTTACGGCCGAACAATTTCGCTAACCTAGGATTTTGCAAAATTTATCAAACACGTGGGCCGTATTAATTCCTAATTAATAAAGGAAGCAGGATAAAATGTCGCCGGCGTAGTGTAGTGGTCTATAAAGCAGGATACAAATCCTAGGACACGGGTTTGAAATCAGATTTGAACCAACCAAATCAAAAAAATAATACCGATAAAATTAAAAAAATAAAAAAATTAACAAAAAAGGAAAAAATATCTTAAAAACTTCAAAAACTGATTAATCAAATTTTAATGGCATTTTCTTGCATATTTGTAGAGCTAAAAAGAAAGATGGAGATCATTATTGAAAATGATGAATTTTGCCTTATTAAAATTTGGCCTTAAATGGATATTAAATGCAACTTCAAATTTCCTATAAAATTAATGGCTTAAAAACTAACGGGAAATATGTATAAAATGTTCCAAGTTTCATTATGTCTTTGAAGAAAAATGCAATCACATATAAAGAAACAACTGCCAACGGAACACAATTCAACAATGTAAGGATATTTAACTGTTTTTCGGACAATGTAATGTTGAAACATTTTTAAAACATATACTTTGTAAATACCGTATTTTCTGTATTAGGACCACCGGGGATTTATTTTTCAACCCTTCTTCGGCAGAGGGGGAGTCTATTACTGGGAAGGGATTAATTTCAGGGGGAAGATTTATTTTTCAACCTTAGCCGTTGAAGAGGGGGCACTTATTTTTTGACCCCATATTAGAATGATGGAATGGACGATAAATGTTTTCATGCTGATCATAATCATATGCTAGTCAAAAAATTTTAATATGGTTTTCCTTCATAAAACGCAAAAAAATTATCAGTTTCTTTTAAATAATGACCAAAAAACGAAATTTTCTCCTCTAAATTCGTTTTTTTCTTCATCTAAAGAGGAAATTCTGAAGAGGAAAACTAATAGGATCTCGGGTGGTCCTAATGCAGGAAGGGGGAATTATAATACAGGAATCACGGTAATTGCATATATACAGTAGATGGTCCCATATCTGTTAATATTCTTAATTTCAATGAATCATTTTCACAAAAGGGTGTGCCGACATTTGCGGTCCAAAGTAAGCCTAGAGAAATGAGTTTGATGTCAAAAAATCGAGCAAAAATTAGCTACAAAATAAGTACAAGCCCACCCAAATTGGACCATAGTGAAAAAAAGTTATGACCAAAATACACTGAATTTGGCTAAAATAATTAATTTGGACTTTTTTCACTATTGACTAATTTGGGTGGGCTTAAGCTTATTTTGTAGCTAATTTTTTGCTCGATTTTTTGACATCAAATTCATTTCTCTAGGTTTAATTTAATTTGAACAGAGTTATAGTGATAGCCGCAAATGTCAGGGCCGCAAAAGTCGTATAACCCACAAAAGTACTTTCGAGAAGAGATCCCCATTAAAATCAGCACAAAATTTATAGAATTCAAAATTTATTTTTTTCGCTTTGATTTTATGACACGATTGATTGCTAGTGAATGTGAATGATCGGTGATGGCGATTTATTAAAAATGGCATTATTCTCTCTCAGTCTGTCACATACTATAACAGAAAATTCGCTTCAAAAGATCATAAAAAGTTCATTTCTATCGAAACTATTTTTATTTTAATAGCGATTTCCTAAAGATTTTGGAATCATAGTTTTAAAAATCACATGTCATTCCTTTGGTAAGCATTTATATGTTATTTCGAATTCTGACCTTATTAATAAATGACTCATCAGTTTTTCCGTATAATAATGCATCGGAACCATCTAGAAACTTTCACAAATTTTGTTTCTCTTTCCTCCATTTGGCTAACTTAATTTAAGTCAATGCGGAATGGTAACAGCAAATTAAATGTGATGAAATGTATAATTAACTTTCGACATTCTCCATGTTTCCTGTCGTAAAACAGAAAAATAACACATTTATTATAATATGAATTAGAAATTCTGACGATTGATCAGCTTATATAATGGCTTAAAATGCGTCAATGAATACCATTTGAATCTTATAATTGTAAATTTAAATCAAATATAAAATAATAAAACTTTTAAATCCTTTATATTCGTCAATTTTTATCAAAATGTATAATTTTTCACTTGTACTTCAGGATAATGAATGCGACACCGATTGCTATCCCAGAGGAACAATTCTATATGTTCCAAATTGTGATCCAAATAATCCAATTATCAATCTCAATCTGTGTCATCATTTTCAACACTGCACTGGTCTAAGTAATTCTTCATAACAAGTATCATTTTTATCATAGGACATAGGGAGTTTATGCCAGAAAAGTGCAAATAAATTTCTTTATTATTTTTATTTATGCAAAAGATTATTATTTTTCTTAATTAACCATTTTTGGAATAGGATGTTAGAATAACGACATGATCCTTGATAAATGATAATGCATCGAAAATTAATCCGAATCAAAAAAAGAAAATTGTCAGCAAAATTTATTACTATAACATCTATAAAATTTTCAATGTTCGTTGTAGAACAGAATACTTTTTAAATTTCTAAAATAATTTTTTTACAGATCTTTCCGGACCAGCTACGGGCTGTTTTTGGCAATTTCCTGTATGTCCGATGCTTGCGTAGCATCGCTTTCATTTTTGCCCTTTATTCTGACCATTATGGATGCTAAAATCTCATTTTTCGCTTGTTTAATGGCTCAGCTTCATGGTCATTTTGGGATTCCTTTTACTATAACCTGTTCATCAGCATGGATCGCCTGATTGCGATCACTTTTCCAATTGCGTAAGTTTCAAAATTCACATAATTATATATTCTATATTATGATATATTGTGCAAAAATCGGATGTATAGAAAATCTTTCCTTACATAAATTACACCAAACGAAAATTCAATATACTTTACTATTAACGCAGCTTACATATCGATCATTCAACCTAAATTGAATTATTCGTTTAGAATTTTTAAAAAAATAAATTAAGTTATTCGTTAGTATTAAAATATTAGTATGCTTAAAAAAGATATTGAATTTTATAAAATTTATGCTGTATGTATTTATGAATAACAAACATTAACTAACATATAAATTGTAGTTGAACTTGTTTATAATATTGTTAATGAATAAAAAGCTATACAGAAAATATGTTCAACTTTATAATGGTATGCATTACCTATAAAACAATATAGAAGAATTACATAATCAAACAAATACGCATTAATTCAATTAGCATTATTCCTTAAATTTTCTTGATTTAGATATCAACACAACATTGTTCACAATGCCTTCAAATATGTTGCATTGTTGAATTGTATCCCGTTACTGTTCACCTTTTATGTATTATATGGCCACTATAGCTATGGTCTGCAGCATCCGGAAATGTATTTTTTTGTATTCGAAAATAATTGTAATAATGTTTTTATTTTTATTGTGAGGGTTTCTCCCGGCGGCACCCCTAAATTCATTATCCACGGAGCTATTGGACACTTCTCTTCCCATCCCGTTCTTTGATCGTTCATTCCCCATTTCCGTTGCCTTCCCCATTTCCGTCCCCGCCCATTTTGTGCATCTGTGCTTTTCCTCCCCATAGTCAGTCAGTTAGGAGTCGATGATGGAAGTGATCCGATCGGAGTTGTTATCATCCTTTCTCTATGTGGTGCTTCTGAGATAAAGGTGCTGGAAGGAAGTCGGACCGACATTGGAGTTCGGGGCGGTTTCGGGGAGTTTCCATTCCAAACCCAGGGCCCGGGTTTTCCCTCCCCAATTCCATTCCCTGTCCTCTTGTCGTCGTCCTCTTGATCCACTTCCCCAAAACCCCAACTCTGGGGGCCCAACACACTACCCTCACTTTATCAACCGGATGGTTCCGCTATCGAGAGAGGAAAGATCCATCGACACGGAAAGGTAAGCGCGCAGAATAATCACAGGAATTCCTGGCCTCCGGGCCTAATGAAAATGAAAGTGCACTATAAATTTTAAAAGAACGCAAAAAAAAACTGCCAATCAATCGAATGAAAGTTAATTTTCAGATGCTGGCCCAAGTAAAGAAGAGGCACCAAAGAGGAGTAAATTTTTTTTTTGGGACGAATCAACAAATTATTTTTGCTAATCAATTAATTCTGATTTTTTTTCTCAGCCGGTCATTAGAACCAGAATGTACCCTAAGAATTATCAAAAGGCTAACTCTAGTGAATACTCTAAACGGATACTCTAAGTGATAAATTTATAGACAATTGGAAATTCTAATCGTGAACATAGAATCTAGAAATTACTACGATACGATATAATCATGTACAGTTCTTACACAGACCAAAGATTAAACATTTTGCAAATCCTTCTATGACACATAAGTCCAAGGGTGCTTTTGCCCGTCTCTCTTGTGGATCTTATCAGCCCCCGCCATTAGCTTCACCCTTAAGAAAGAAAGCATTTTCGCATACATTCCTGATCGGAAGTCAATTTTGTTCAACGATCAGCACATTTTCTCAGGAATTCCATTAGGGGCTTTATCGTTTTCACTGATCTTTATCAATGTCTTTCCCATCGGAAAGGTTGTAGGGATGGGACTTGACTGACTGTAATAATGCATTGCTTCTCCCCCGCCCTCTTAGCAATAGTCGGGATCATTATTGGTCAAGCATTATTTTTGCTTCATCATCTACATCAGTAATGGAAATAAGTTTAGGTTTTTTTTCTCTCTTTCTTGTTCATTGGTGATTGGGTTTGGATTTTGGCTTATATTTTTATTTTAGCTTACAAAAACAACCCAATTCACTGCTTAATCTAGCGAAACTAAAAAGCGAATGTCAACTCTAGACCCCTTTGGTGGGTTTTCGTCTTCAAGTGCCTCCGGGCAATATGAAAATGATGATTTGAGTATTAGTGCGATTGATAAGAAATTTTGGTTTGGTAAAAGCTCGGTCAAGATTACTGATATGGAAAGGTCTCATGGAGACTTGATAAGATTTGAAGAAGGTGTGAATCGCTCGTTCAGAGTTTTGAACAGGTCGTTGAACCAGAAAGTTAACTGGGTAAATGAAGTAGTGACAAACACTAACAAAAACTTTGATGTGTTGAGCTCGAGGATGGATCAGTTGGTTGAAAAGGTCAATGAGTTAGAGAGGAATACAACGGCGAAGAATTCGACTCGAGATGACCACAGTGTGGCCCGCAGTCAGAGCTTGAACTCGCTGCTTTCACACAGAAATGACCCAAACGATACTGGGAAAACGCATAATTCGCAGGACCAATGGATGATGGATGATGAACAACCAATTTTAGGGCTCAATATGTTGAGCAATGCCCTTGGTGCCAATTTGGAATTTTTCGGAGAGGAGTCTGCATACGCCTTTGATGATTGGGCAGAACGGTTCAAAGATCATGTTTCGGTCTCCGGGAAGAATTGGTCCGAGGAGGAGAAGGTAACTCGACTCAAACTGGCATTAAGGGACACACCTAGGGCGTTGTTCAAAGAGCTTTCGGCCGTCGAAACCGCAACATTGAACGGAGCTCTAGCAGCGCTGAGATCGAAATTGGACTCACCACAGCGGAGAGAAGTTGCCAAGAGGACTCTAGCTATTTGCAAACAGCGGGAAGAAGAGACAGTAGGGCAGTTCTTGAGACGCTTAACTCCGTTGGTGGAAGCAACTAATCCTTCATTGAATGATGTCCAACGTAAAGAGAAGGTCTGTGAGGAATTTTTGGACAGACTCAAGCCCAACATGAGTTTTCTCATTCGACTTGTTGGACTTACTCAGGCAAAGAATTTGGATGTTGTAAAGGCACAAGCTGAGGAGTTGGAAGCTTTGTTATCAATCAGCAAAGGCAATGAGTCAAGTCGACTCTCACAGATGCTCAACGCTCTTAAAGANGAAGTTGCCAAGAGGACTCTAGCTATTTGCAAACAGCGGGAAGAAGAGACAGTAGGGCAGTTCTTGAGACGCTTAACTCCGTTGGTGGAAGCAACTAATCCTTCATTGAATGATGTCCAACGTAAAGAGAAGGTCTGTGAGGAATTTTTGGACAGACTCAAGCCCAACATGAGTTTTCTCATTCGACTTGTTGGGCTTACTCAGGCGAAGAATCTGGATGTTGTGAAAGCACAAGCAGAGGAGTTGGAGGCCTTGTTATCGATCAGCAAAGGCAATGAAACAAGTCGCCTCACTCAGATGCTCAATGCTCTTAAGGACCAGTCGCCAACTACGGCTACTAATAGCGGATTCCAGCCGACTAACAATGCTGTAGGTGGACAGAGCAATACTACATGGGGATTCAGACCGTTTGATGCACGACGAGGCCAACAACTTGGGGGCTACAGAGGCACATCTCGAGGTCGGGAGAGGAATTGGCAGCAGAATTTCAGTCAGCGTCGCTGGTCTAACAGCCCGTTTTGCAATTTTTGTCGGCGGTCTGGGCATTTTGCTTATGCTTGCCGGGAGCGGAGAATGCAGTTCCAAGGTGGTCAGTCTAGGGAGAGGTGGGGTGATCAACGGAGACAATATTCCCAGCAACGATTGGGAAATCGTGTGAATGCGGTTGATCCCATTCCGGAACAGACTTCATCCACGAATTCTAATGGTTTTATGGAAGATTTAGTCCGATCTTTGGTCAGGATGAATATGCAGGGTGGATCGAACACATCGGACCGCGGAGATGACCAGAAAACGGGAGCAATGAACTCGATCATGCCAATAGACACCAAACGTATAACTAGCACAACCGGGAAACAGTCCATTGAAAATGTGACTAAGCCTGCCTCCGGGCAAAATGAAAATTTGAATAAAAAGCCCAGAGTTACGAACTGGGAACGGAGCGGTTTTGGTGCGCTGATGTCAATCTCGCTGGTACTAATGTTTGTTCTGGGTCCGTTTTTGACCCTAGCTAATGGACAACTTATTCGTCCGGACCATCCGCTTATCTGTCAAACGCAACTGGAGGGACAAGTGTGGCAGTTGCCTGAAGTGACTGGATGTTCCAAACTTACTTTAGATCACACAAAAGTTCCTGTCATGAGGACGCTTCGAGTATTTTCGCCGAATATTTTTGAACATTCGGTTGAAGCATGGGCATGTAGAAAGGTCAAGAAATCAATTCGGAAGCACACCTCCATTACCAATGTGCCCATACAGCAGAAGCTTGATCCTGTACCTCTGAGCATGAGCATGGAAGAATGCAAACAAATGATTGAGCAAGGCGAATGCAGTTTGGGCAAGCTGGTGAACGAGTCTGGTCTCCTTCACACGGACCGGAAAATTGACCTGTCTCCAAGATTTTGGCTAGTAGGCTCATTTGGTTGGGCTGAAGCCTCTAGCGAGAACTGCTATTTGTTCAAGACTAAGGTGACGGTGACGCATGGAGAAACAGGAATACAATCAAATTTGGGATCGGCAGATGGATGCGTGTTCAGTACAGGACAATGCAGATTGGAGGATCAGACACTGCTTGTTTGGGACCCTAATGTCACAAGGACTTGTGAGTACACTGAGATTGGCACATGGGAAGGGTTGCAAATAGACGGGGTCTGGGTTTCTGACGAGGCGAGCCTTCGGCTGACCTTTCAGGAACGGATTCCAAAGGTCTACGCTTGTGGAGTCGGCATGGAATTGTCCAACGAAGGTTTTGCCGTTCGAGATAGGCCTGTCGATGGAGAAGACGGCATTTCGTCTCACAGGGCAGAAAAGCAAGCAAGAAGACGAACTCGTCATGCTGAGCTAGTAACAGAACCTGAATTGAATGCCAAACTAGGCTATTTAGATGATAAGGTAATGCACACACTAAAGGCATCATTTTCCCAAGCTATCAAATCGATTTGCGACTACATGATCGAAACCAGGCGTTGGGCTGCATCCGCATTGCTGGCAGAACCCACAGAGCTCGCGAGAACCCTTTTCCACACGGGCAGTTTGGTGGGCAAGCGAGTTGGACCTGGACTATTAAAAGTGTGGCCATGCGTGGAATTGAAGCAGGAGGAATATGCCTTTGTTCCGGTGGGAGACGCTGATCAGTCTATGGTCACAAAGGACAATGGTGATGTGGTTTTGGAATTAGGCTGTTTTGACATGATCCCCATCAAGTTCAAAATTAGGGGAGGGTATAAATTTGGTTTCGTTGATCCAAGGACCATGATTGTGAGCACGATGGCGAAGAAGGCACCTTGCGGGGAGTATCGTAAGCAAATGCTATTCATAAATGGAACATTGTTTGAAATAGATCAAATAATGGGGAAGTTTAAACCAGCGCATGTCAAACGCATAGCCAGTCTGATTGCAAAAATTCCAGACTTGCCTAAATTTGGGCCACATTCTTTTCATCATTTAGCCTTGGTAAATGTTTCAGACATCCTGGGGCACGTCTANAGCAGTGGAAGGAAGTCAGGGATGAAGTGCAAGAAACGATTTATGGTAATTGGCTGATTGTTGGTCGTGTGGTGCTGGTCTTGATGGTGGGCATCGTTTTTGCAGACTTTTTGGTCAGATTTGGATTGATGCTGAGGGATGAGTATAAAGGTAAAGGAGTGTCTAATCGCATGGCTTTTCGGGCAAGGGCTGAGACATCTACCAAACCGAACCCTCTCGATCCGGTTCAGGAATCCGAGACTAGCAACAGTCAAGAGTCTGTGGAGCAAATTGGATTTAATCCCGTCAAGCTAATTAAGCCCATGATGTCGTTCAAAAAACGAAGGGGAACACATAGCAGGAATAGGCGGAGGCAAGTGGAAACCAGTCTTGCAGCAGTTGCCAGCGTGGTGCTTATCCTGGCATTGTACCTGCCTAATGCTGAGGCTTCCCCAGCTGGTCAAAACAACACAATGAGCGGCGGCATTGGCTGGCCGGTAACCAGCTCAATTTTGATTCAATTTTTATTTCTGCTAATTTTCGTCATGATTCAATACCTCTTTGTTTTAGGTCGTCAGAATGCCTTTGATGAGGGAAGATTTCGTCGCTTTGATGAGACTGATTCAATTTCTCTAGATCAGGATGAGGTTCTCTCCCAGTCAGATAGGAGTAATAATTCAAATTCACCTTCGCCTCCGGGCGGCATGAAAAATTCTGATTCGTACCAGAGAGAAATTCTGGAATCCTTTTTCCGTAGGACTTTTGGCCAGGATTGGGTATCGGAGTCGTTTGAGGAAGCCTATTCGGATCTTGCACTTATGCTTTTCACGGATTATGTCCTTATAAGGGTAGAATATCCCTATGAGACGATCAACTTTAAGGCACTAGAAATTGAGGGACAACGTGTGGTTGTAGAAGCCAAAGATCCAGATTCTGGGGATTTTATAAGACTAGGAACTCATCAGGTTGAATTAGTACATTTAGAGTACCATTCTGACACATCTACTAGGTCTAATTCCGTTGCATCTATCTCATCTTCGTCCGACGCAACTGTGGTAGAAGCAAACGAGCTTATACGGAGTGAAGGACTTAAAGCCAGTAGATTGATAGGCAGTTTGGGCTTAGGATTAAATGTTATGATGATTTTGGCCCTGTTAATGCCTAGTTGTACGGCTGTGCCGTCTGATTTGATGAGAGGTCCTGAGAATAATGCAGATAAAACGCAGCAATCGTTCGCATGGACATTGTTCTTTTATTTTATGACCTTTATAATTCTATGGAGGGCTATTATTATGACCTCAAATCTTTTAGTGGGAATATGGGCTGAACAGCGAAGCATAGCGTTTTCCATGATCACTCTGCCTCCGGGCAATATGAAAATTTCTGCCAATATGCCACTGGAAGATCGCGCTACAGTTTCAAGTCATACTAGCCAGTCTAGCACCCTCGACTCAACGATTCCCAATCTGCCAGCCGGTCTCAATGCTGTCTCTCCACATTCCGTTGTGGTGGTCGCGAATATTAATAACATTCCGGTGCGATGCTTATTAGACACAGGGGCTAGCCTAAGTGTGGCACCACGTTCAGCAATAGAACATCTGCGTTGCAAAGTAGTACCCTGTCAGAAAGAAGCAGTTAGTGCTTCAGGGCACATCATTAGACTACGAGAATATGCGGTAGCGACACTGTTTCTGGCAGGAATAGAGGTGCCGATCACCATAAATTTTGTTGATGATTCGGAATTTACGATGGCAAGGGATTATTGCGTGATTGTTGGTGGGGATGTGTTTGAGCGATTGCCTCCTATTGCTTTTGACTATCAAAACAAAGTATTTTCGGTAGGTGCTGAACAGGTCAAATTTGGTCAAGGGTCGCAAATCTTGCTGAATGACATCAGGATTGTGGCTAGTGAAGCCACAACTATCCCTAGTAATTCACAGGTTCTTGTTGAGGCTGCAACTGAGGCAACGTCGTTAGAGCGTTCAATTGCCATTGACAGGACAGATCCGCATTTTGCCAAGTTAGGTCTATCTGTTTTGAGCAGCGTATCGCCTCCGGGCGACATGAAAATTAAAGTAGCAGTTATAAATCCTACAATGGAACCGAAAAGAATTTGGAAGGGCATGCATTTAGCGTATGTTAATGAAGTCGCGTGCGATGAGCTAGGGCTTTTTCATGAAGATGGAACTCGGGAGATTCTTGCTATGCACAGCGGATCCGATGTAATGATTGATCCGACCTTTGCTGTAGATTTCTCGAAATCAGCTGTTGCAAACGATGACCTGAGAAAATTAAAGACTCTGGTTGAGGAATTTGCTGATGTTTTTAGCAAAAGCCAGTATGATTTGGGCATGTTTTCTGCAGCTGAGCATCACATCACAACGACGACAGAAGAACCGGTGTCGTCTCTGCCAAGGCGTACTCCGTACAAATACAGGGAAGAGCTGAAGAAGCACATTGATCAGCTATTAGCTTCTGGAGTGATGGTCGAATCGGACACTCCATGGGTGACGCCGATAGTGATTGTTCAAAAGAAAGATGGCGGCATCCGTCCGTGTTTGGACTTTCGGAAGCTTAATGAGGTGACAATTCCGGATCGTTATCCTCTGCCCAGATTGGACAGCATTATGGGGCGTGTGGGTGGTTGCAAGTACTATACTTCGCTAGATTTAGCTAGCGGATATCTGCAGATCAAGCTGAGTGAGGAGACCTCGAGAAAATGTGGAGTGATCACAGAGGATGGTGTTTACCAGATGTTGACTATGCCGTTCGGGATGAAGAATGCAACAGCTGCATTTTCCAGGGCGATGAGCGTCGTTTTATCGGGTTTGGAGGACATTGCACTGGCGTATGTGGACGACGTGCTGATATTCACAAAGGAAGAGGATTTTGAGACCCATTTGGCCGCGATTAGGAGAGTTCTTGAGCAGTTCAGACTTTATAATCTTAAGTTAAGCCCTAAAAAGTGTGTATTTGCTTCCAGAGAAATGAATTTCCTCGGGTTTGTCCTGACAGAAGGGGGGTTCAGGCCTAGCTTGAGCAGAATTGAGATAATCAAGGAAATGCCTGCCCCTTTGAATGTCAAAGAAGTGAAGAGGGTTTTGGGAAAAGCCGGTTTTTATAGACGGCATGTTGAAAATTTTGCCATGGTAGTTGAACCACTACTCCGGCTAACGAGACAGGGTTGCAAATTCGAATGGGGTGGGGAACAGCAAAAGGCGTTTGATAAGGTCAANAGGGAATTCAGAGCATTTATTTTTATGTCAGAGGTGGAATTACACACTGATCATAAGCCATTGGCTTTCCTACTCAAAAAGGCGGAGAGCTCTCCACAATTGGCACGTTGGCTGATCGAACTCCAGAATTATCAGATCAAAATCGTTCACATTGCTGGGAAGCAGAATTCGTTAGCCGATGCATTGTCACGAGCCGCAGAAGGGACGCCGATTCGTGAGGCAGAGAATCTGTGTGAACTAGAAGACATCGTGGAATTTCCGGTCTGTCTGGCGATTGCACCTCGATCGAGAGTTGTTGTTGATCCCTTCATTCATTCGATGACATTGCGACATGAAAGTGGAAGCACTTATGAGGTTGATTTGAGGAAAGAGCAAAGCAAGGACCCGGAAGCAGTTGCTTACTTCCGGTTCGTCCAAAACGGTGAGTTTCCGCAGGGGTTGAACCAATCCGAGAAAGATGTATTTTCGGTTGGAGCAGCGAATTTCGTGGTAGAATCGAATATCTTATATTATAAGGAGCCCGAACAATTGCCTAGAGTTTATGTTCCGATCAGTCTCAGAGGATTGATTTTTGAGTCCTTTCATTCATCTCTTCTTGGAGGGGGACACTTGAACTACAGGAAAACACTGGCCAAATGTCGAAGGTACTTTTGGCCCCGAATGCACTCGGACATACTCATGTGGGTCAAGTTGTGCATCACATGTCAGCTGAGACATTCACCCACTCCTGCGTATCGAGCTGAGATGGTGTCCGTTCCCAACAATACGCTGTTCGCAAGGGTCGGGCTTGATCTGGCAGGACCTTTTCCCATGACGCTGAAGGGCAATCGGCACATCTTGAACATAATTTGCTGGTTCACTAAGTATGTGATCTCTGTGCCAGTTCCAGATACGAAATCCAGCACGGTTGCACATGCATTTTTCACCAATTGCTATTTAAAATTTGGTGGCTGTGTGGAGCTTGTTTCCGACAACGCAACAGCGTTCACTTCTGAGTTTTTTAGGGAATTCTGTTCGCTGCTTTACATCAACAAGAAGTATGCCACGCCACATTGGAGCCAGGGGAACGCGGCCACAGAAAGGANTGTTGACTATGCCGTTCGGGATGAAGAATGCAACAGCTGCATTTTCCAGGGCGATGAGCGTCGTTTTATCGGGTTTGGAGGACATTGCACTGGCGTATGTGGACGACGTGCTGATATTCACAAAGGAAGAGGATTTTGAGACCCATTTGGCCGCGATTAGGAGAGTTCTTGAGCAGTTCAGACTTTATAATCTTAAGTTAAGCCCTAAAAAGTGTGTATTTGCTTCCAGAGAAATGAATTTCCTCGGGTTTGTCCTGACAGAAGGGGGGTTCAGGCCTAGCTTGAGCAGAATTGAGATAATCAAGGAAATGCCTGCCCCTTTGAATGTCAAAGAAGTGAAGAGGGTTTTGGGAAAAGCCGGTTTTTATAGACGGCATGTTGAAAATTTTGCCATGGTAGTTGAACCACTACTCCGGCTAACGAGACAGGGTTGCAAATTCGAATGGGGTGGGGAACAGCAAAAGGCGTTTGATAAGGTCAAAGAATTGCTCTGCGAGACGCCAAATCTAATTTTCCCTGATTATAACAAGCCCTTTCACATCTTCACAGACGCTTCAACTGTCGGCCAGGGTGGTGTACTCATGCAGAAGAACGAGCTGACTGGCACATTTTCGGCTATTTCCTATTGCAGCCGGACCTTGTCGGTATCGGAGAGGAAGTGGCCAGCTGTACAGGTTGAACTCGGCGCCATAATCTATGCTCTGAGGGAATTCAGAGCATTTATATTCATGTCAGAGGTGGAATTACACACTGATCATAAGCCACTCGCCTTCTTACTCAAAAAGGCGGAAAGCTCTCCACAACTGGCACGTTGGCTAATCGAACTCCAGAATTATCAGATCAAAATTGTCCACATTGCGGGGAGGCAGAACTCACTGGCCGACGCATTGTCAAGGGCCGCGGAAGGATCGCCGATTCGTGAGGCAGAAAATCTATGCGAGTTGGAGGACATCGTGGAATTTCCGGTCTGCCTGGCGATTGCACCTCGGTCGAGAGTTGTTGTGGATCCGTTCATTCACTCGATGACCTTACGGCATGAGAATGGAAGCACTTATGAGGTCGATTTGAGGAGAGAGCAAAGCAAGGACCCGGAAGCAGTTGCTTACTTCCGGTTCGTCCAAAACGGTGAGTTTCCGCAGGGGTTGAACCAATCGGAGAAAGATGCATTTTCGGTTGGAGCAGCGAATTTCTTTGTAGAATCAAATGTCTTATATTATAAGGAACCCGAACAATTGCCTAGAGTTTATGTTCCGATCAATCTCAGGGGATTGATTTTTGAGTCCTTTCATTCATCTCTTCTTGGTGGGGGACATTTGAACTACCGGAAAACACTGGCCAAATGTCGAAGGTACTTTTGGCCCCGAATGCACTCGGACATACTCATGTGGGTCAAGTTGTGTATCACATGTCAGCTGAGACATTCGCCCACTCCTGCGTATCGAGCTGAGATGGTGTCCGTTCCCAACAATACGCTGTTCGCAAGGGTCGGGCTTGATCTGGCAGGACCTTTTCCCATGACGCTGAAGGGCAATCGGCACATCTTGAACATAATTTGCTGGTTCACTAAGTATGTGATCTCTGTGCCAGTTCCAGATACGAAATCCAGCACGGTTGCACATGCATTTTTCACCAATTGCTATTTAAAATTTGGTGGCTGTGTGGAGCTTGTTTCCGACAACGCAACAGCGTTCACTTCTGAGTTTTTTAGGGAATTCTGTTCGCTGCTTTACATCAACAAGAAGTATGCCACGCCACATTGGAGCCAGGGGAACGCGGCCACAGAAAGGAATTTCCGAACCTTCCATAACATACTTGCCAAGTACGTCACGAGGGATCAGCCGGACTTCGACGAATTTCTGGATGCGGCCTGTTTTTGCTACAACACGGCTGTCCATGCCTCCACCGGCGAAACGCCATTCTTCCTGATGTTCGGTAGAGACCCAATCTTTTGCATCGACCAGATTTTGGACCCAAAAATCACGGACCCTGTAGCCATTTCTGACAGAACCGAGTTTAAGAAAAAACTGGTGATCTCACTGAGAAAGGCATGGCAATCCGCGGCTGATGTTCTCAAACAGGCCCAGGCAAAGATGAAAGAACAGTACGATAAAAGGGTAAGGCCGCTAGATATTCAGGTGGGAGATCGTGTTCTGATACGGAACTATGATGGGAAGCCGAATTCGTCAAAAAAGTTCCATTTGCCATGGAAAGGCATCTTCAGAGTAATCGAAGTTGACGGCATTCATGCAACTGTCATTAGTTGCTCTTCCCCTCAGGCTAAGCCTAAACGTTTGCACGTCAATCAGCTCAAAAAGTGTTTCGAGCTGCTCGGTCCCGCTTGTACGGTCCCTGCTCTGCCAGAGGAAGAAAGAACAACCTTGGAGGATGTAGATTCAACTGAAGTTCAACAACAAACCCCAGAAAACGATGTTGAGGCACAACCAATGATTGGAATTCGGAAGGAGTGGGCCTCCGGGCCAAAAGAAAATGAACCAGAATTGTCTATCGAACCCCGTAAATATGATCTACGCCCTAGGATCAAGAAATTTCAATAGGAATGTCTATAATATTTATTCAAGTCTGATTATCAATATTTTCTTTACGGAAAATAAGATTTTTTTTCTTCTCTCATTAGATCAGTGGCCATCGGTACTTGTCCCGGCTTGATCTTGCCAGAATCTTCGGAGTTGTTCCAGTTTCTCGGGTCCGATCGTCATGGTCCTACTGAAGCAACTGCAGAGGCACTTGGCTGAAAGATTTTTTTTCTCACCAGTGAGGTGTAATGGCCATGTCGTTACCGTAATTGCCTTCCAGCCACCGCGGCATTGCGAAATTTACGGCCTCAGCCCAGTTCCAGCCCATGTTTCCACCTTGGTGGTAACCTCTTGGGAAAGCTGAATGCATGAATTGAGGGCCTTATTTGTGCGCAGTGGATCTTACTGATCACGAACTCGCCTTTCTCGTGGATGGTCAGGAAGAAGGGGATTCCGTGAGCGGCCAGTGTCCGGGGGTCGACATAATATATTTTATGCTGGAAGAGCCCCGGACACCGGCCCTTGGCACCGGCTGGCAGCTGTCCGTTGGAGACCAGCTGCTGACGCAGCAGCTTCTCCAACCTGTCGGCATCGGATGGCGCTACGCCGATCCAAAATTTGGGCTATAAATTAAGGCGCTTTATGGCCTATGAGGGCTGGGTTCCACCTCGCCAGCATGGAGATAGCTGACACTATAAAGATTGTAGTCCTCAACGTGCATGGCGAAAAGGCTGGAGTTGGTGCCAGCGTAACAATATGGCGTTGTTACGCCAGCGACATCCACCTATATTTTTTTATGCCTCCGGGCAACAAGAAAAACCCATATTACTCACTATCTGTTCCAAACCCGTCTGCAGATTGTCTACATTAAAATATTTGCAACTCGGGTGGAAGGCACTACCGGGGCTGTCTGATCCGTAGATCCGATCTGCACAATTAGGCAGATCGTCCAAAATTCTGGTGACATAGGATAATTAGCTGGTGCCTTCCCTAATCTTACAGACCTAAGCACTCGCTCTTGCAGGGTGCCGGCTGGAGGCTGTCCGTCATGTTGAGCACGAAACTCATAGAAATTCGGATTGTTGCGCAATTCGCGCTTCTTGGAAACTTCATAAAATCCGTTTCCGATGACTCGGACTTGTTGGACCCTGGGGGGCTGGGGTGTTTTGGAAAAGTTTCCCGGCAAATTCTTACTTTGGGCGACTCACAGTGACCTCTAGGCACTCGTAATTTGGATCCGTTGGCCTGGGCACCCAACTTTTTGGAGGAATGACCTAGATTTTTTGCATCGATTTTGGGAGATACCTGTTTTTATTACCTTTATGAAGGGAACCCGAATTTCCTGAATCTCTTCGTCCCACTGCTCTTGCTCTATTTTCCGGATGTAAGCCGGGAAATTCATCATTTCCCGGAAGCATGGCCGATAAACAGGCCCGGATTTCGCCCTTCCTCCTGGCCGCTGCCGTGGAAGCGGAGGAGTTCAAGGCATTGTTGGATGCCACCGAGAGAGCAGGAAAGGCAGCGAGGGAGAGGAAGCTGGTGGACCAGTACCTAGAGGCGTGTGAGAAGAACCCCCGGATTGCCAAGGAGGCGCTCGTCGCCAGGCTGGTGAAGGAGCACGCGGCGAGGAGGGTAACGTTTGCGACCCGAGGAGGGTAACGTTTGACTCTCCTTTGCGGAGCAGGTCCCCGGCCTCTTTGACACCACCACTCATCTGGTGGTGGACGAGGCCGGGCAAGCCCCATTTGTACAGGTGGCGTCCCTTGTCTCCAACCTCCCCGAGCTGCGGAAGGTGCTGATCACCGGGGATCGCCGGCAGCTGCGAGTCCACCTGGTGCAGCTGCCGATGGCCATCCGCCAGGGCTTTGGCCTGGACAGTGTGATCCTGAACCTGGACGAGGCGGAAGGCGCTGATGGGACGGCACTGGATGTGTCCTACCGTTCGCATCCCACAATCGTGCGCTGTGTGTCCGCGGCGTTTTACGAGCCGCACGGGGAGCTGTTGAGGCCCGGCCGTCCAGCGGAGCTGCGGAACTTCTTGGCCGCACAGGAGCGCTTCAAAATGCCGGTAAGCGGAGTCCCCCTTGTCCTTGTGCACCAGGATGATGGCGACGAGGCGGATGAGATCAGCCGCTCCTCCGTGAACCACCAGCAGTCCTTTACGGCCATGAGCATCTTGTTCCGCCTCTGCCAAATCCTCCCTCCCGGCGTAACCATGCGGGCCATCTGCTTCTATGCTGCGCAGGCACGACATCTGGCTGATCTGGTGCAAGAAGAGGGATGCCGGGATCGGGTCCTGGTGACGACAGTGGACGCCACGCAGGGTCACGAAAGTGACATTGCTGTGGTTGTCACCACATGTGCCCGGCGCGCCGTTGGTAATGGTGGGGAAGAACCCTTTTGGGCCCGGTCGGACCGGTGCAATGTTGCCCTGTCTCGTGCGGGGCACGGTCTGGTGGTGATCGGCGATTTCCTGACCTTGTGCAAGGCCCAAGCATGGAGGCGGTTCGTGTTCAAGGCACTGACCGAGACGGATGTGGTCAGCCCTTTCTATCTGGACGTGGTCCGCCAGCGGGAGTGCACCTATGATGGCCGCGGGAGATTGAGAGCGGAGGAAGGGCAGCTGGTCAAGGATGACTTCTTCCACCGTCGGTTTGAGAACAGGTGGCGGGGATCAGGTACAGGTGCTGGTGCAGGTGGGCCATCAGGGAGTGGGAGTGACCGATTCCAACCCTATCCTCCCCAAGGTGGCGCCGGCGGACGAGGACAACCGGGGCCGTCGCGCCGCTGAAAGAAGGAAGGAAGGAAGGATGAGCTGCAGCAAGGGCACTTCGGGGAAGGGGACCTTCCTGCGGTATGGGGGGAGAGGGACTCCGGTGGCTCCGTTTTTCTTCACCCCAAATTCCCTTCCCTCTTTTTGCCGCCTGGGGTTTCCACCATGACTTTCTCTGGATCTGGGCTCCATCCTTTCCTCCACTCTCCCT
>LDKF01000454.1:50667-68226 GCA_001026735.1 Rotylenchulus reniformis
GCAGGATGGCGGAAAGGCACTTGCATGCTGCCAGTTCGGTTCTCTGTGCTTGCATTGTCGCTCCGACGACAACTTCACTTTGTGCCGTTCAACTCCTCTGCGTGCTGATGCAAACCGTGGGCCCAACGATCTGGAGGATCAGCCACACCTGACAGCACCCCTCGGTGGAGCTGGGGAGTTCGGGTTCCTCGATCAGGGCGCTCCTCACACGGCAGCCGCAGATGGATGGTCAGGATGCTTCAACAACGTGCCGAAGGTGCTGCATTGGAGTTGGCTGCAGGATCTAGCTTCCAAGGCTGTGTTAGACAACGTTTCTACACGAGGATGCGACTGCAGTTGATTGTGGCGGGGTTGCGGAGACATTGGCTGTGAAAGGGCTGTTCAGTCGGCGGTGGACTACAACAACGGAGTGCTGCAGGGGTGTGTTGGTGTTGACCGTTCGTTCTCTCCCGCTCGGGGTGCTCTTCCTATCTCTCTTGCCTTTGGCACCTTTCACCCTCTGTTTTAATCTGGAGGATCGGGGACGATCCCAGGGAAGGGGGAAGTTGTGAGGGTTTCTCCCGGCGGCACCCCTAAATTCATTATCCACGGAGCTATTGGACACTTCTCTTCCCATCCCGTTCTTTGATCGTTCATTCCCCATTTCCGTTGCCTTCCCCATTTCCGTTGCCTTCCCCATTTCCGTCCCCGCCCCTTTTGTTCATCTGTGCTTTTCCTCCCCATAATCAGTCAGTAAGGAGTCGATGATGGAAGTGATCCGATCGGAGTTGTTATCATCCTTTCTCTATGTGGTGCTTCTGAGATAAAGGTGCTGAAAGGAAGTCAGACCGACATTGGAGTTCGGGGCGGTTTCGGGGAGTTTCCATTCCAAACCCAGGGCCCGGGTTTTCCCTCCCCAATTCCATTCCCTGTCCTCTTGTCGTCGTCCTCTTGATCCACTTCCCCAAAACCCCAACTCTGGGGGCCCAACACACTACCCTCACTATGATTAATTATTTATATTTAATGAAGTTTTATGGATGATACATAGCCCCAGGTGTAATTCTGTGTTTGTAGATGTTTGGTGTTTTTGGTTTTAAGGAATACGCATTATGGTTTTTAAGGGACGACTTAATATCTATAAGATTCAATAAAAATGATTGGGAATTAATTTATACGCATATATGGTTTTTAAGGGACGACTTAATATCTATAAGATTCAATAAAAATGATTGGGAATTAATTTGTAAATTATAAATATAAGACAGAATCAATCATAGTTATAAATTATTACAATATGAAAGATGGATGTCATACAATGGGTGGTTGGTGGTGTTAAATAACAAAAGTTAACAATGCGTAACGAGGTTGCTTAACAAGATACATAGTACATAGGATGGATTAACTTATGACTTGAATAGTCGCAGCTCAAGAAGTTTCCTTTGTTAGGGATACATTTTATGCTATTATGTTTAGAACCCGTAAAAAAAATTTTCAGATCATCATTGTTAGGATAAATAATTAATTGCATAATTAAAATCGATCTAACCAGTATGCATTCAAATATTGTAATTTAAAAAATATTTAACATATTAAAATTATATGTTAATAGAGATCTATCCGATAAAATTTTACTCATATTCATATACCTATATTGTTGTTCATTTTTTTTCTTTTTTTTTAACGTGTCGATGTTTATCATTTGCATTACATTCAGCCGACTCTAAATGGTCAAGCCAAAATTTGTCAAATATTGGAGATCCATTCATTTAGAAGCATAAAAATGGTGTCAATTTGATAGCTTGAACTTTTCAAAAAATGGTCGGTAAACACACGATTGGAATGGTCTGTAGACAGCTCGAAATGAGGTATGAAAAAAAATTAAAAATAAAATTAATTGTTTCTAAAATTGTTAAAGAAAAAAGAAAATCGATACCGGGCATAGGCAAAGAGTAAAAAATAAGTTTCACGCAATTAAAAAAGATTAATTCTCAGGCAATTTAGACATGAAAATTCGATTTTTCACACTACATCAAAACTCGATTAAATGTATCTGACACTATACATAATTTTTTTAGGAAAAACATTTAAGCTTAATTGATAAGGTGCGTCCTTTTGGGTAAAAATACTTTCGTCGACCATAGTAATTAAAAATTAATAAAAATCGAAAATTGTATTTTTAGTCGTTTCGTAATTGAAGCATTTAGTTATAGCCAGGGCTCGCAATCATATGGAAATCAATATTTTTTCTGCGGACTTATAATGGCTTGAAAATCACGTAAAACACTTTTTTTAGCTTTATTAGAACTTTCTAATAGAGCTAAAAATGTTTTATAATCCATTATTTTATAATCCGTATTTTCCATATTTTTCTATATTTCGGACTTTTTGTCCATATTCCATATTTCATCCATACTTCACCATTTTTGAGATTTTTCGAAAAAAACTAATAAATTTTTTAGATTTTTAGCTAAAAATGCCAAAAACCAAAATCAAAAGCGGCGTGGCTTCGTGATTGGATCAACAAATCAACGGAAATTCCATCTATACAACAGATGGAAAGATCATTTACTACCAACCCTGTGGACAACAAGCAACAACTTTTTTCGGTGTACGAAAATACAATTTTTTAAATAAATGATAGACGCCGTCAGAGCAGTTTTTTCAACTCAAACAACATGATCAAACGGCGAAACATCAAGCGAATTTTCAGCGGCAACAAGCGACACAGCAAAGACAAAAGCAGCAGTTCTTGACACCAGCGGACACGAATATCCCGGACCAATTCTCCTTCGAGCTTTGCCAAGCAATGGTGGCGGCAAACATCCCCTTCAACAAATTGAATAATCAAAAATTTCGCGATATTTTGGACAAAATTGTGGAAAAGCAATTCCATGCGAACGGACTATGGGAAATTATCTGGAAATCAATTTCAACTAGTTTTACTTTTAACATTTTGTCAGAAACTAAAAAGATTAAAGAAGGTGGAACATATAAAAAAAGAATTTTCGAATGCATATATTTGGTTGTCTGTGAATGAAACTACGGACAAACAAAGCAGATCGATATCAAATTTGCTTATTGGCAAACTTGGCGGGCAGAAATGGCACCCCCCGCAGTTGATCTCGGTCAAAATGATGGAGAAAGTTGACTATGCAACAGTTGCAAGATTTGTTAACGAGGGAATTGGTATTATTTTTCGTTTTATAAAAAAATATATTGAGAAACATTTGCATTGGATAAACAAAAAGCTTTATGGGCTATTACCGATGGAGCATCTTATATGAATAAGTCAATCAAACATTTCAAAGTATTTTTAAAAATTAGAAATTTTAATAAATTAAAAAATTATGGTTTTCCTGCCAAATTTATTGCATATTACATGTCTGGCACACGGGCTCCATAGGGTGGCGGAAAAAATCAGAGACCTTTTTCCTGGACCAGATAAATTATTAGCGAAAACAAAGCAGATTTTTAACAAATGCCCTTCTCGCATTCGAAAATTCCGAAACCAATTTCCGGACATCCCCTTACCTCCAAAGCCCTGTCTTACTAGGTGGTGCTCATGGATTTTCGCAATTTCATACTACAATGAACATTTTGAGAGCATAAAAACGGTTTTTTAGATTTTTGTTTTTATTTGATTCTTTAAATTGAGATTGTCTCATCTTTTGATTGGTCTGATGCTGCTTGTATCAGAGAAGGAATTGAATGTTTCACCGCATCAATCTGGCCGGATCTGGCTTTTATTCATTCAAATTTCGGAGGATTGGTCCCAGTCATAACAAAATTGGAAACCCAAGGTTTAAAAATTAAAAATTAATTGCAAAACATGCAAAAAATCCTAAAATTGAAAAAAGATATAATTAAGGACTGAGTATCCGCGAATTGTTGGAAATTTTTGCAAATGTACAAAATCAAATAGATAGAAACATTGGTGAAAAATCAATCGAAGTCCGCCAAAAATTTGTTGCAATTGTTGAGAAAAATCCCGGCATTGAAATTATTGCCCAATTTTGGTCAAATTCTTTCAGGAAAGCATGCTGAAATTAATGTCCCTGCTAATCTCATTCCCTTTTATAAATTTGCCCCTCTTAGTTCTTGCGATGTTGAGCGCTCTTTTCCATTTACAAATCTACTCTTTCCGATAATCCGTATGTCCTTTACTTTGAAGAATCTTGAAATGTACCTCCTTTGCAACCAAAATTGATTTTTGTCACCAATTCTCAACAAAATTTTCATATTGATAAAAAATTTTACCATATATTTTCCATATTTTGGGAAAATTTCCATATTTTCATCCATATTTGGCACTTTTTTATTCATATTTTATGACCATATTTCGCAATTTTTTGTCCATATTTTTACGCGCCCTACCCGTTTAACTACCCTGTTTAGAGCAATATAGTTCATTTTTTGGATGTTGAGGGACGTACAAATTAAATTTTTAATCGATTCAAAAAGTATATACCTATTAGTTTATGAGCAAATTTCTATGAGTTGTAAATCGTGCCATGAGTCGTTCGGTAAAAGGTGCCAAATCTTTTACAATAGAAATTTTAATTGTTAAAAATAGTAATAATGTAAATTTATTGTAAACATTTAATACAAATTAATTTTTATCTATTAGTTTTGAAAGGAGAACCAAATATATAACCAAAAGTTTTTTATTTTACAAAAAATGACAAAAAATGAAATTTTGTTTTTATCGTGAAATTTTTTTATAAATCATCGAAGCGAATGTTTTAAATTTCTATATATGTAGTGTTTTCTACTTTATTTTCCGGCCGAAAACCAGTGGTACTGATTTTAAACCGGTCATGACCAATTCTAATTTAAAGAGAATTAATATATACCCATAGATCAGCCAAAATCCCTTTATGACAATTAAATCGTAAAAATAAATAGAATTTGAATAGATTGAAATGAATACGGAATTTATTATTCTAACAAAGTAATCACAAAAGATTTGGACTTTAGAGATCTTGACCAGGGCTGGGCGAAACTCGAGGGTACTCGAAACTAGGGTAGCGCACGGGGGGGGGGGGATCCCCGACCATTTTGACCCCCGTTCCCCGACTGATGGCTCATCCCCGTCTCCGATCCCCGACCCTCATCCCCGACGGGGACGGGGGTGAAAATACACCCCTAAAGATCACATTTTGGATCCAACGGTTAAGAGAATCTGGTGGAACGGCAGGGGAGGGGAGTTGGCTCAGTCTAATCAATGCTGTTTTGTCGGCAGTGAGGTCGTGGGTTCAATTCCCATCACATCATATATTGTTAAAATATTTCTTTGATTCATTTTTTCCTGCATTTTTTTGTTGCTTAATACCAAAATTATTACGAAAAATTTTTATAATAAAAAACAAATAATATAGATAAATTCTAGGATTTTCAAACTTTAGATTTTTTAAACGGAAGTTACAGAAAGGTACATAAAAATTGAGCAATTAAAAAAAGGATTCATAATTTTCGAAAATGTCTCCGGCGGCCCCTATCGGGACATACAGTAAAAATAATCATTTTATTTAAAATCAAGCGTATATAACTAGAAAATAACTTTTTTATTATTTTTTTAATTTTTGAAAAATTTTCTAGAAAACTAGATTTTTGGCCATCCCCGAAAAGTCGGGGATCCCCTCCCCCTCCGTCCCCGACCGATGGGCCATCCCCGTCCCCGATCCCCGAATTGCCATCCCCGGAAATCCCTGTCCCGATTTTTCCGAAATCCCCCCGTCCGCTACCCTAGTTCCGAGCACTGTTTAAATTCAAAATTCTTATTGGGACAAACGGAAAAGAATTTGCACCATTTTCTCCCACATCACTTTTTTCTGGTTAAGAGTTCTGCAGCGGATCATCGAACTATGGAGAGATAATTAGGAGGAATTTGACCAAAAATGTCAATTTTATTGAAAAGTACTCTATTTAAATAATACTCTGACTCGCTTTAAAACGAAATTATTCAAAAAAATGAAAAAATACAATAAAATTTTATTTTGGAAACTAGTCCTTATTTTGTACTTATTTTTAGATTTTTTTGGAAGATTTTATCCAAAATTGACCAGAAAGAAAATAAGGTCTAATTTTCACTCAAAAAATTATCAAATTTTTTTAATAAAATAAGCTAAAATTTTTCCGGCGGCCCTTGTCAGGGCCGCCGGCGCCCTCTATACAGTGAAATTCTTAAAAATAAATGCGAAAAAATGATCAGATTTCTTTAAAGAAAGGGCTGAAAGTCTCCTCATTTCCAATGGCACTGACGCTATTGCTATTTCAATTTTATTCAGTCAAGCCACAAGGTGCCACTGACACTAATAGTGGTGAAAAAATACAATTGCCAAGTTACTGTATCAAGCATCATAAAAATATAATATCAAAATAGAGGGGAAAAGAGCAAAACAACATAAAAATTACAACAATGAGTATTGAAGGGGAATTAACCCTAACCGCCAAAATCTAAAATTTCCAGGCCTTATTTTTCAAATTTTGCATTTTAGCGGATGCAGCATTGGGAACACAGTTTAAAACATGCTCTGCAAGAACTTGGAAAATTCACGATGCTATGTCGATTCAGCCAAAAGCATCTAAATGAATAATAAAAAGAGTAATCAAGAAACATTTACAATGCTAAAAAGTAGCGAATAATCTATCTAATATTCCATGTGAAGACTGGTTTACAGCTCAAAAAATTATAAATCAGAAGAAAAGCAACAATTCTGTACAATTTCATCGCTAGAAGTTTTGGCCTAGCAAGTTTTAAAAAGTTTTTGAAGAAGATATTGAATTTTGATATTTTACTTTTTTAATTATTTTCCTAAATGGATTTTCAAATATACTGCTCATAATCCAAATTTGGTTTTCGTTTGATTTAGTTGGATTTGCAGTTATTAGACTAATGCGACTATTTGCTATTTTGGACTAACGCGCAAGCACCTATATTTTTTAGTTTAAACGATATGATTTGGCTGATTTTTAAGAAACGCCCGATGTTGGACGGAAAAAATCAATATGGGCAACTTCTAAGAAACTTCCCACATGATTAAATGAATTGAATATATTTGTTGTGTTTTTAATTTATTGATAATTTTTCAATTAAATTTTTTGTGATTTGCCTGTGGCTGTTTGCTAACCATGTCACTTTAGTATTATTATTAAAACATATGGTCGTTAGGAAATTCTATAAGTAACAACAAATTTTATTAAAATTATAATAATCTATATAGAGTGCATATTTGAGGTTGCTATGGCGTTTTATAAGGTTTATTAGAATTTTCCTTTTTTTTTAAATTTTTTCCTAAAAATTTATCTTTCCTAAAAATAATCTGAATTTTTGTAACCCATTTAAAAATTTTGTACTATTGCTTTGAATATTAAATTTTGTATAGAAAATCAAATTTGACAAAACCAATCCCAAATTTCCAAATAAAAAGGAATAAATGTAGTTTTTTAAATCTTACGTAAATATGGTTCGATTTTCAGATAAATAATTTGAATTTTTCGTAAAAAACTCTTGGGAAGTGACCATTATAATGGTTTGGGAAAATAACATATCACCAACCCATTTATTGTTCTTATGAGGATTCGAGTGCAGATTTTTGCGAAAAATCTGCAATAATTTCGCAATTTTAAACATTCCTAAGTTAGGGAAATTTTGAAAATTATTGTATTTTTTCATTTTTTTGAATAATTTCGTTTTAAAGCGAGTCAGAGTATTATTTAAATAGAGTACTTTTCAATAAAATTGACATTTTTGGTCAAATTCCTCCTAATTATCTCTCCATAGTTGGTCGATGATCCGCTGCAGAACTCTTAACCAGAAAAAAGTGATGTGGGAGAAAATGGTGCAAATTCTTTTCCGTTTGTCCCAATAAGAATTTTGAATTTTAAGGTACTTTTCTTTAAAAAAATTCATTTGGTAGTTTTTTTAACGCCCTAGCACTTAAAGACCAAAAAAGATAATAAAAGAATGTCCAAATGTTACCAGAGCTAAAATTAATCATAAAAATTATGGACAAAATTGACAAAAAAATTTACTTTTTCGGAATTTATCGCTATTCAAATTTATTAATTTTCGGACATTTTTTAAATCTTTTTTGAAAAATTTATAACACATAATTTTTTATTAAAATAAGCTTACATTTACATTGCTAATGAATTAATGTCACAGCAAAACATGCTCTGCACAGAGACAAAGGTTATTTAATTACTAAATCCTATTTATAGTGTGATTATAATTAAAGTTAGGCCTGAATAGCGTGAAAACCGGCATTACGGTAATATGTTATAATGTCAAAAAGAGGATAAAGCAGGAAACTACCAAATGTCAAAAATCTTAAAAAATATTTACAACTATTAAAAATGTCTAAATTCGAATTTAAATGTTTAAGAGCCAAAAATTTTATTAATTGCTTTTAGAAATTTTAGAAAAAGTCAGAAATTTTATTAATTTTTAACTTTTTTAATTCTAAAAACAAATTGTTTTGTATCTTAAAATATTTTGAATTGATTTTTTCAATCGACCCGTATTTGTTCTTCAAAATTTCGTTATAAAGGCACCGGCAAAATGATTAAATATTCAATTCATTCATTCATTCACTATCCGCTCAAAGAACAACTCTTTCTGCTGAAGAATGTCGTCAATTCTGTCGCGTATTTTCTTTGCCTTCATTCTGATCCTGGTGCTGATGTCTTCTTTCATTGCTCATCAGTACGGAGTCGAGGCACGTGAAAATGGGGACGAATTTTTGGGAACATTCCGGAATATTTGACTTATTAACAATAATTCAGTTGATATCAAAGCCTGTTCCGACTACGATCGCTGGAATGAATGTGAAGACGCTAAATGTACCTGGCTACTACCTATGGCGGTTATTGTGATTGATCGGAAAAGACGAACATTGGACGATCATTGGATCAGATGTATTCTGATGGCCTTTGGAAATTGTCCATTATGTCCAATTTTGACCTTCAACATGATCATTCGCTCTGTATCATTTAAAAAATTTATGCATTTATCTCTTTTCACCCGAAAAATCATCTTTTCTGTTGCTTAGTGCTGATATCTAAACGGTGGGCAGAGATCCAGCGTGTCTTTACAATGGACTTACTGTAACAGCCCAATGTCAACTTTTATTTTTAAATTTCCATAATAATCTAATAAAATACAAATAATAATAATTCAAACTAAATAATACTGCTAAAAATCCTTTTCCTGCAACATTATACTGTATTATTGGCCTTAATAATACTAAAGCCATAAACATAATTTGAGGTGCTCGGAAAAGAGGGCAAAATGTATTAGTATCCTGTATTTTGCTATTATTTCTATTGATAATTTATTAGGTCATTAGATGGACGGAAGATCCAACCGACCGTCGGAATTCACTGAATGATAAGTCCTCTACTAATCGTTTTACGATTCAATTTCATTTTTATCACCTAACTAATTTTTCACATTGGGTGTTTCGCCCTTCTTTCCAACTTTTTTATGACTTTTTTCTTTTGCTTGATGTAATTATCATTCGAACTTTTTATAGTTTGCAAAATTAGAAAAAAACATTCATGTTGTTTTCTAATTAGATTCACTTGGAATTTGTGTAAAAATGTGCTCCAGGGCTGTTGAAAATTTTTTTCAAAAAGCGGTAGCGGTATGCGTTACGCGGTAAAAATTTTTTAAAAAGCGGTAGCGGTATGTGGTATGGTCTAAAAAAGCGGTATTTGCGGTATGCGGTAACGGTATGCGGTATTTTCTGAAAACATTGACAAAAAAATTTTATTCATAAGCAAAATTGTAAAGTTTGATGTTGTGGTGCAAAAATAAAAGTTTTTCAACATTTTCTGTCAATAAACTCTTTCTTAAATCATCAACAATCAAACCAGCAGACGAAAAAAGCCGTTCACTTTCTGCAGAAGTTGCGGGAGCGGAAAGAAACCGATGTGCCAATTTTGTCAAAAGAGGTTTTGATCGCGGTTTCATTCGTCCAAAATTGATAAGGGTCCGCATTCATTGATATCTTATTCGTCCTTAAATACTCATTGACTTCCACCTATAAATTATATGAATTAAATTGATAAAAACGACATAACACCTCAGCCTTTTGTCTGGCGGTCAAAACATTCGGGCTAGTGATCGGCGGCGATTCGGATGTCGACTCAAAATCCCGCTCGAAATCCATGAACAAGTCCAACGCACTTTCAGTCCGATCCAACCAAGGCATTGAAACAGTTAATCCGTCATCCGAGAGACGTTCCTTAATAAATAAAAAATTAAAATAATAAATAATTTAAGATGACATTAATGGTTGCTGCTCGCTCGGCTTCAAGAGTTAACCAAAAGACATATTCATTCTGTCGATCAGCCGAAAAATAAGATAGTTTGAAACTATCTTATTTTTCGTTGGATCCTTTAAATTAGTTGGATCCAAAATTGTGGTCAAGACGAGTTCGCGGTTATTATCCCATGAGGAACGCTTCACAACACCTTTTGCATCACGCTTTTCTCCCATTCGCTTCTTTAAGTCGTCATTAATCGCTTGTTTTATAGCCAAAAGTTCGTAATTTCCGCTCTTTTCTAAGGCATGCGAAATGACTCGAAAAAGTGGAATAACCACGGAAACCGGTGTTTTTTCGTCCAAATTCACATCATCTCCTTCCTTTCTTATTCCGAATGCGGTAAAGGAATTGGCGATCAATTCAGTGGAAATTTTTTCCCACGCAGTTTCGATCCATCCGACATATATTTCTATCCCAGGTGCTTTGTGATTGCCGTTGTAAGTTGTTGGCCTTTCCATATGAATGTGTAAATCTTAAATATGTGTTTTGAATGGTGCATTCCACGAAACATCGAGAGGCTGCAAATTTTAAGCTAGAATTTTAGTAGTATACAACCCCCCCCGGCTGAAATCATCGCCACTTCTTTCTTCAAAACTTTTTCTTGTTCCAACCACCGGTTCCCCTAATTTAATAGATCAAAGCATAACTAATTGCAACTATTAAAGGGATAATAGACTATGACTATGTTGTTTAAATCTCGCATAATATATATCCACCCGAACTTTTTTTTCGCTTTTTATAATTAGTGAAATTGGTATCAAATTTCTTTTTATACCAGACTCAACTTCTTTAGCATAGAACTATTTCTTTCACACTATTTTAGCAATCCTAACTAAATTTTTTATTTGTAGTTGTTCCATACTGCTCTCCTTTTTATTATATTTTTGTATTTTAATAATTATTATTTTATAATGTTAAAGAAGTCATGTGGGTTGTAAAAGTTAATAAATGATAATAGTAAAAAGCAATATGTTTTTTTTATACTTATAATTAGGGCTTCAAAAAATATCGACATAAAATCGCAAAATATACGTATAAAATATCGGCCAAAAATCGCAAAATATCGGTAAAAATTAGTGAAAATATCGACATAAAATTTTCGAATTAGGTATGTAAAACCATGTAAAATAATTCAAAAATTTTTATTATTGGTTGAAATTGCAAATGAGGAACATTTCAAGGTTTTTCATCGAGAAACTCATCCGGTTATCAGCAAGGATTGATTTGTAAATAGAAAATGAGCGTTCGACATCGCAAGAAGTAAGAGGGGCAAATTTATAATATGGAATGAGATTGGGAGGGATGTCGCAATCAGAATTTTCGCCTGAAAGTATCTGACAAAATTGGGCAATTTTCTCAACACCGGGATTATTTGAAAGAATATAATGAAACTTTTCCCTGATCCGGTCTGCCTGCCAACCAAGTGCTCGGGCCATTTCATTGCGCACAGTTGCAAAATTTTTTTTGGCATGCCTCACAATAAATTCCCTTGCAATTCTTGGTTGAATTGATTGTATAAAAAGAATTTCCATTGAATCGGCCAATCCAATCACGATATACAAGCTTCTTTTGATTTTTTCGGTGGCATTTTGACTAAATTTCAATTAAAAATTGCTAAAATTAGGAAAAATTTCAAAAATATCGCCAAAAATATCGACATAACTCGGAAATATCGAAAAATATCGAAAATATTGACCAAAAAGTAGTTGATTTTTGGCTTAAATCAAGCTAGAAATGCTTTTTACTTGATTTTCAAGGCATTTTGAGCATCCGCAAAAAATATCGATTTCGATATTTTTTGAAGCCCTACTTATAATTAGCTCCTTAATCTAATGCTTTCGTTCACTATATAAATGGACTTTGCCGTATAATTTTTCGTCAAAAACTTTTATATTACTCCTCATTATAATTGTATTGCATTTTTTCCTGTAAGATCAATTCAAAAAGTAGTTGTTTTCCATAAAATTTTGCAAGGTGAGTGAAAAATGAATAAGATTATTTTTATTTTTTTAGCTGCTTAATTTTTTTAATTTAATGGGCTGCTCAAATTTTCCTATTTTATGAATGAATAAAATAGAAATGAATATGGCAAATTTTTATATATGTTAGAAAATTTTAAATTGTAAATATTGAAAAAATTTAAAATTATAATCCATAAAAATATAAATAAATAAAATGATTTTAATTATTATTAAATTAATTTTTTTTGCAGGGTCCTAACAAATTTCAGAGTTGATGGCCGCTGCTCATTTTTTTGATGAAGAATAGAAACGATAACAAAGAAAAAAATAGCCGAAATGATGTTAATACAATGGCAAAAACGGCGGAAGGCGTCGAGGAAGATCACGTTTGCAAAGAGCAAACGATAGCTGGGTTCTTTATCTTTCTTTTCTAATTGATTGATCTTAAAAATTTGATCGTAAAAAAGCTCATATTAAAAAATTTTACAGTAAAAAAAATCTAAAAATCATCCAGTCCGCACCTATTGAACCGTGCATTTGGCCTAAGCCCCCCCACTGCTGCCATAGATAGCCTGCTGGTATGGATAGAAACTTTTGTTGGAGGCACTTCCGACCACAAATTAGAAAAAAGTATAAAACGAAAGGACACTTCGTAACAGGGACAATTCTCGACCATCAGTTTTTGGGACATTTCGCGACCACCCAAAAGTGGTCGCGAAGTGTCCCTTTGCCACCAATTCCACTTATTTTTAATTTAAATTTTTAGGAGGAAAATGCATGTAAAATTTGAGCCAAAAAATATAGGTATAGGAAGTTGGAATAAATAAAAGTTTGAATGCTGAATTTTTTCGGGATTTGCACGGACAGCTGGGGTTCATCGATTTAAATAATATTTTTTATATTTTTTATGTCCGTTTAATGATTGATGCGAAAACATGTTATTTTTATGAAGCGAATGTTAAAATTACATATTTTTTATAAATATTTTTTCTTTCAAACTTTTTTTTTGAAAAATAAAGATTTACTGTGCAAAAAACTTGGTAATATTTATTTTGGAGTAAGGGCCTAGTGCGAAGTAGTTGAAGGATAATAACTAGGGAGCGAGTTTACATTTGTAAACTTTTTAATTTTCATTTATTTAACGAAATATTTTTTTAACATTTTCAGACGATTTAATCCATTTTAAAGATGATTATAAAAATTTTGGCCCTTTTTGACTTTTCGCAACTATTTTGGAGGTAAAAAACAAAAATTATTTTAGCTAATTTTTTTTTTGTAATTTTATTAGATTGTGTAACTTAGGAATCAATTATTGGAGCAATAAAGGATTTCTCAAAAAAAACTTTTTTTTTGAAATGTGAAAAAAACAAAAAAATTTTTTTTGGATCATGATCCTGATCGTCTGATCTGATAAAGATCAGGATCTGACGTGATCTGATTATGATCTAAAAGTTCGGATCAGATCAGATCATTTTTGATGAGCCAACATCCAATCTTCCGAATCAGATAAGGATCAGATCATTTTGAAAAATGAAGATCATCCGAAACACTGTATATAACCCTATTTTTTTTAATTTTTTTGCCTTAAAAATTTGAGCGTTTTCGTTATAAAAGATCCTTTGAAGAACTCAAAAAAGCCAGCGCAAAAAAATATAAAAATGCTCCGAACGGAATGGAATTTTATTAAGAAAAAATAGTCGCTAAAGCAATTTCAAAGTATTGCTGCTGGAGTAGATGCCGGCGGCCCCGGGTCCGTAGTTGAAAAATTTCGTGCTGACGAGTCCTTAATGACTTGCGAATATTTGTCGATCCCAGCGAGTTCTACCTGCTGTGAAAGTATTTTTTAAAAAGAAAAAAGAATTTTATCGTTTTGATTCTTATATCTAAACTTATCAATCTTCAATCTATGTTTAGCGATCTCGTTTATAAGAAACACATATAAAATTGTGTATATTTTTATTTTTTACACGGAAAATCCATTAGGAAGGATCGATCTTAAATCGAGTTTTCCATGCTTTTTATCCACTTGCACGAAAAATCATTTCTAAAATCTGACTAATGATTTTTTATCCTTATCTTATGGCATTTATGATTTATTATTATTTTTTTATATCCTTAAATTTTGGACGGATGAAATAAGCGTTTTGTTGTTCAATATGTTCCTATTTTATTAATTATCGCAGCTGGTATGGTTTTATTATGATTATCATTTTCGTGGAATTTTACTTAATTTTAAAAAAAGTTCCAACGAAAATTAAATCTTAAAGAAAGTCAAAATTTTTACCATTGAATGGTTAAATCTTATGGACAGTCAAAAATTTTTTACAGACAGTCAAATTTTTTTCCTTAGGGATCGACAGATTATTATAATTAAGCATAGTTTTTTGAATTCGTTTAAAAGGGTTGAGTTCAATTTGAAGCCTAATACCATTTTCCTAAAATACATCAGAATTTCAAAATAATAATATAATTTTATGATTTTTAACTCAAAAAAGTCTTTTTAAAATCCATGAAAAATTTCCCTTAATTTTTCTTCATTTAAACATTAATTGATTGTAAAATAAAGGTACGGACGGACGCCAAAATTTAATGAAAAAATTATTTTGTTAAAATTAAATTGGATTGCAGAAAGTGGAATAATACCATGGCTGAACCGAAGCCGGAACAAAATTGTAATTTTTCCACACTGTTTTTCCTATTTCTGCTTCTTCGCATTAATAATTGAAAATAAACAAATCTAAAAATTTAGTCTCTCTCTTCTTTAATCAGTATATTATAAAACATTCTAAATTTTTTTTATTTATATAAATAAAATTAACCTTGAAAGATAATTAAAATGTTACTATGAAATGATCGGTGTACTCAATTACTATGTTAAGCTAAAATCCGAGTTCGAAATTAATTTGGGACAGCAAATTAAATAAATTATTTACTTATTATATTTTTATACATACATAACTGTAATTATTATACAAAACTTTGCTGAAGCTGGGCGTTTTTTATTAGTTTGACGTTGATGCATCGTCAATTTTTTATTAAATATAAATAAATCTTTATGAGTTATAATCTACATATTTTCTTCAAAAGATTTAATGTAAAAAAGGTGTTTCAGTATTTAGCAAAAAAAATCACTAATATTAAAAAATCGATTACCTCAAAATTTCAGTTCTCTGGTTAAGGAAGGCGTATTTAGGATGATTGGCTTAATATCAGGGATCGCAAGTTCGCAAGTCGGCTTTTTTTTAAAGCATTTGACTTTTTTAGGGGGTCCCATGCTTGAAAAATTAAAAATTCTCAAAATTTTCACCGGCTGCTTGACGTTTTTCGCTGAAACTAAATAGCACCTTAAACATCATTATTTGGGAAGAAAAATTTGAAAAGTTTAACTTGAATTAACATAAATTTTTATAAAAAAAATAAAAATTTAAAATGTTTTAATTAAAAGACCTTTAGTGGAATACATTTAAACCTGGAATTTTAACAATCAAATTAAAAACGGAAGAATGGATTGTCCAACGGGGATTAAAACACAATTGCTGGTTCCACTGCTCGACACTTAAAAGCACTCAGTGCAATAGCCATTCCCGTCTTATGGATTTACTCTCCAGCAACAAGGCCCATCGCAGGCACCTACGTTGTAATGGAAGCAGGTTATGAATAAGAATTAATAAGAAAAAAGTTTATTAATGTTTCACATGGTTCGTCATCGTCGAGGTCGCCACGGTACAGGGCGAGTGTGGAAAGGCATTGTGGGCAAAAGGAAGAAGACCAAGAAAAAGCGCAACGACATTATTCAGGGAGTTGTAAGATTTTTATGGGATTATTAAATGAACAAAAAAGTAAAAAATGAATTTTTCATCACTGTTGGTGATGGATACTTTTATAGCCAAAATTCTGATCCGAAAATGTTGATCGATTGGAAAGTAAAAATTAAACTGGCTCAAAAATGGAAAGTGAAATGTGTCACCATCCATTTTTGGATTGGCAAAGCTTAAGCAGCAGATCTTAATCTTCATTAAATGGAATGGATTTTTGGATAAGAAATGGGAAATTTTTCCGATTAAAAATTGTTGATCGATTAGACAAATCACAATAAAAATGGCTCAACATGGAAAATGTAATGTTCATTTGTGAATGATTGATCCAATTGTTCCTCAATTTAGTTAGGCTAGTCTAAAAATAGAAAAAGAACATATTTTCTCCATTTTTTGTAAGGTGGAAATGATGCCAAAACTAGAACCCAATGGCGTTTTCGCATCATTTTTTTTAGCTCTGAAAATAGCAATCGTACGCGTGATATGCTACCGAGGATGCTTTATTTCGCCTAAAATTAAATCGCCTACCGCGTATTTCGCCTACAAAATTTCGTCTACAATATTATTTTTCGCCTAATTCTTATTAAAAAAAATATTTCGATAAAAAAGATCATTTTGCCGAATTTTCCCAATAAGACCATTTTCGCCTAATAATTCAATAAAAAATTGATAAAATTTTCTTTTGCGATTTTTAGTCATACATATGTAATTTTTTTGAAAGTATATTAAATAGAGGTCGGACTCGGGCCCGGTCCGGATTTTACCCGAATCCGGATCCTGGATTCGGTCGGATGTCCCTAAAACCGGGTTCCGAATCTGGATCCCGGATCCGGCGGGATGTTCCCAAAACCGAGTTCTAGATCCGGGTTCGGGGTTTTTAAGCCACCGGAATTTCCCGGATCTTTTTATGCTACGAAAAATCGCAAAAAAATTCCAATTTTCTTTAGAGGGGTCCAAAATTTCAAAGAAATTGGTCCAGATTTTCAATAAAAAATTCCTTTATAAGACTCTTTTTAAGGTTTTTCGATAAAAAATTTTTTGTAGAGGAACAAGTACCATGTATGTACATGTGCTATGATCGGCAGTTATGAAAAATTTTATTAAAAAATTTGAAGTTGTTTTCTTATATTGTAACACTAATAAATTTAATGGATTTAAAAAAATCAATTTTTAGATTAATAATGCGATCATTATTTTTTTTAGAATTCATCCACTTCTCTTCTCCTTATCAAACATACATTCCACATTCTTTTGTCAACATATTACTAATTCTGACCATTATACAGGGTGCGCCAAAAGTCTTGACCCTCAGTAAAAATTAAATAACTTTTTTATTAAATAATAAAATGAAAATCAGATAATGGCAAAAGATGCACAACTAAATAGGGTACTTATATAAAAATTAGCTTAAAAAATAGCCACCCTTGGAATAGAAATTGAGACGAAATCGCGCGGAAAAAAAATCGACG
>LDKF01000455.1:0-18182 GCA_001026735.1 Rotylenchulus reniformis
CTCAGTTGTGGTTGTCGGCTCCTCGGTTGTGGTTGTGGCCTCCTCAGTGGTGGTTGTCGGCTCCTCGGTTGTCGTGGGTTTCGGGCATTTGGAGGCAGTTGGGTACTCGGCACAACACTCAGGCTTGCTCTTGTAGCTTGCACGGCATTGGTTGTATTGGTAGTCCGGGTCTTGTCTAAAATTCTAAATGATCAAGAATAGAACCCCTCAACACACGTGGTTGTGGTTTGCTCAGTAGTTGTGGCCTCCTCAGTTGTGGTTGTTGCCTCTTCAGTTGTAGTTGTCTCTACGTGACATTGATTCGCAGCTTGCTGTCTAAAATATTAGCTTACACGAATATTAAGGATTTAAATAGGTTAAAAGGATTGGAACTTTCCTGTAAAAGAGGGAGGGCAAACTTTTGCAAACTTTTAATAGGGACACTTATAAAATTTCTTGGGTGACACCTGTTAAAAGTTTGTACCACCTGTTAAAAGGTTACCCCCCCATTAGCAGGAAGTCCGCAAGATTCCCCGCAGAATTCCCGCAAGATTCCCCGCAGAATTCCCGAAGATCCACAGGATGGGGAGTGATTAAGGCTGTCACCGTCCCCACGGGGACTGGGGCTGATTTTCAATGCACACAATGTCACCACTGGGACTGGGATTTTTCTATTCTGGAATTGTTGAAAAAAATTCTAATTATTCTTATTTTCTAGGATGAAATGATTAGCAATTAGACCTTCAGCTCAAAAATGCTCGATATCTCTCAAAATAAAAGTCCATGAAAATTTATAAATTCCGAAATCAAAGCAATTTTTGAACATTCAAAGCCTATGAATGATTATACTTCCGAGATCAATATTTCGGGAGTTGTGTGTAGGAAAAAATAAAATCAATTTATAAAATTGCATTTTAGAAATGAATGTTGGTTTTTAAAGTCATATTTTTCAATTTGTTGAGATTGAATATAATAAAGTAGTTTTTTTCTTTAAAAAAGCTAAATTTTCAAGAATTTGGAGAAATTCCAATTTTATAAGGTTTATTGACAGCGCAGATATGGAAGTTGAAGAAAATTTTTTATTTGATTATTATTTAATTAAAATAAAGTATTTTTTAGTTCTGTCTTAAGCTTAATCCCAAAAATTTTGATCGAGTTTCTGCGATTTTCACATTCTTAAGGTGAATTTTTGCAGTTTCCCCGTGGGGAGACCACGGGAACAGGGACGGGACACTGGGACGTCCCCGCTGCAGGTTCTGCCCGGGCACCCCGAGGAAAAGTGCTCCCCATGGATACCGTAATCTAACTCACGTTGTGGTTGTAGCCTCCTCGGTTGTTGTGGCCTCCTCGGTTGTGGTTGCCTCCTCGGTTGTGGTTGCCTCCTCAGTGGTGGTTGTCGGCTCCTCGGTTGTCGTGGGTTTCGGGCATTTGGAAGCAGTTGGGTACTCGGCACAACACTCAGGCTTGCTCTTGTAGCTTGCACGGCATTGGTTGTATTGGTAGTCCGGGTCTTGTCTAAAATTCTAAATGATCAAGAATAGAACCCCTCAACATACGTGGTTGTGGTTTGCTCAGTAGTTGTTGCCTCCTCGGTTGTGGTTGCTTCCTCAGTTGTGGTTGTTGCCTCCTCAGTTGTGGTTGTTGCCTCCTCAGTTGTGGTTGTGGCCTCCTCGGTTGTGGTTGTGGTTGTGGCTTCGGTTGTGGTGGGTTTCGGGCATTTGGAAGCAGTTGGGTACTCGGCACAGCACTCAGGCTTGCTCTTGTAGTTTGCACGGCATTGATTGTATTGGTAGTCCGGGTCTTGTCTAAATAATTTAATTCATTAGCAATTTAAATTCCTCGACTCACGTGGTGGTTGTTGCCTCAGTGGTGGTTGTGGCCTCAGTTGTGGTTGTTACTTCGGTTGTGGTTGTCGGTTGCTCTGTGGTAGTTGTCGCCGCTGTTGTGGTTGTAGGTTCTTGAGTTGTCGTCGGAGCAGCGGTGGTTGTTTGACACTTGGATGCCGCTGGAAATTCGGCACAACAATTGTCATGACTGCGATAACTCGTGCGACACTGATTGTATCCTTCGGTCGGGTTTTGTCTAAATAAAAAATAAATGTAATCTTTGGATAATAAACGTATTTTGCAATAATCTACTTTTTTGGGAATGGAAAAATCCTATCTATCCAGAATTTAGTTCATCAAAAATGCCCTGTCCAATTTTTAAATTTTTAAAAATATGAAGCATCATTGGATATTTAATACAATTTCCATATTAAAGAGAAATTTTTGCCAGAAATAAAATTTTCTTAAAGTAGTTCTTTAAAGATTCATACTTTAATTTTACAAATTAACTATTACATTTTTTAGTGATAATTCCCTTGAAACTGAGGCTGTAAAAAATAATTTATAATACTTTCTTTTTAAATACTTTTAAATATTTATTAAATTTTAGCAAATTCATTCGAAAAGTCATCATAAACGAAAAGAAAAAAAGATTTGTTTCTTTAATTCAGATATGTCATATAAATAAAAACTAAAAATTCTAAATTACACCAAGGTCAAAAAGTTTCGGATGATTAAATTTTTTTTTTGAAAAATGATCGAATTTAGATTATCTGATCTAACCAATCTTTGCATTCAAAAATGATCTGATCCAATCCCCCGGATCAGAATAGAATAGATCAGGAAGATCATGAGCATAAAAGATGGATCAGGCAATTCTGCTGGAAGGAACAACTTACGTGGTTGTAGTCGTGGTTGCAGTTGTGGTGGTAGTCGGCTTTTCGGTGGTGGTCTTCGGTGTCGGTCTAGCATACGAGAAGTCGAACAGCTTCTCGAAGTAACCTTTCGGAGCAGCGCAAGACGCACCGACCAGGCACAGGAGAGTGATCGCCAAAACCGTTGGGATGGAAGCCATTTTCAGGAAGGAATGTTAGAATGATTGTGCAGGGTCCTATTGTGGCCTTTTATAGGGCCAAAAACCTGGGTCAGACCTACCTGTTACCCGGCCCTGATCTGCGTGATGCAATCCCATTGTCTGAGAATGGTGGGCCCAAAATCGGTGATTCAAATCATCGAAAGGCGTTGAACATTGCTTCTAGAGCCAGTCATATTAACGGTGGTTGAAATGGGCAAATTTTAGTTCCTATTGTTCAACACAACGAGAAATGGATCACCAAACCATCCTTCATCATGGGGTTAAAGTTGATGCAACACCTCCTATTCCAGCTTCTTCTCTAATCTTGCATGAAAAAAAGAAAGAAAAGTCGAGAAAACTGGAACAATAGAGGGTGGGCAATCCCAATCAGACACCAAGACCCAAATCATAAATTTGTGTACAGATAAATTTCGGCGGAACAATAGAAGCTTGTCTCCGCTCCTCAAATTTTGAAATTAAAATTTTCTTAAACAATGGAAAATGGGCAAAATTCGTCTGTCATTGCCTCCCGCGATCGTTTTCGATTCCATGATAACCCATCGTCAAGGCTTAGAGAACAATAGGAGCTGGGCAAAAGTGGTTATAATTTGCTTTTCACGTGAAGATCTCCTTTTCGAGAGAAGGGTTTTCAACTTCGAAACATGATTCATTTTATCTTTGAAAAGATATGTGTTTAAATTTTTTAGTTTTAAAAATTCCAAAAATTAAAAAAATACAAAAATCTCCTTTTTGAATACATATCTATATAAAATAATTATCTTTATTGGAAATTTTTTAATCACCTTTTTCCAAAAATTTTACAATAATTTAATTATTATTAACATCAAAAAATTGAACTGTTCAACATTTAATTTTGTTCTACAAAGGTGGATAGATTTAATAAGTTTGGATTTTTAAATTAAAGACTCCTAACGGTGGTGGGACGTAAAAAATCAACAAATGGGGAGTCAATATGCATTTTTTTTTAATATTTTGGTGTTTTTGAATATTTTGAAAATTTTAAAATTTTTTCATGGAAAAATCGAAAAATAGTCAAAAAAACAATAAAATTCTCCATATTTGCCCTTTACAGGGTTTGTCTTTTTCTTTCAAATTTTTTGCTGGCCTTCTTAATGCACCGTTCTAAGCTTCATTTTAGTCTCAACAAAATCATCAATATTGAATTAATTTTTTGTTGAAAAATTTATAAAAAATAATTTTAAAAATTTATTAAAGTTAATAAAATTAAAATCTAATTAAGAATGGAGATTAGTTTTAAGTTTTTAAATTTTATACTAAAATTGAAAACCTCTTTAGGAATGGTAATTTTTCAAGTTGTTTTGGAAAGTCAATTTCACAAAAAAAACTCAATCAAATTTCAAAAATACCTATAAAGATTATTTTTTACCTTCTAATGAAACTTGCTTAAATATAACTCAATTTCTTTTATGTAATTTCATATTTTTTATCCGATTCTGAACAAAAATAGAATTTAATTTTTTTTTGCGAAATATAGTCTCTTATGTAAAAATTCTTTATGGAATTTAATTCTTTTATGTGTAATTAATACATGAAAAATTATTTATTTATTATACATATAACAATTATAAATTAATTCCATTATATTTTATAATTTTTCAATTTTAACGTAGAATTATAATTTCAAAATTATTCATATTCCCGGAAGTAAAATTTAATAAATAATTTTTGCCCGAAACGAACAAAAGAACATCAAATCTAAAGCTATATTAGGAAAAACGGGAAAAAATTGGAGTTCCATGAACAAAATGGAAACTCGTTAAAAGAGAGTATTTTCAATTTCAATAATGAAAAATTAATATATATTTTTTATTATTCCACGATTTGTAGAATTTTTAGATCATTTTTAAGGATGTTTATGTTTGACATAATGGCTTTGACTTTTGTATTCCTATTCTATTCTAGTCCATGCTTGAAAATAAACGGACTATATTGAAAAACGCTGGTATAAAGTATAAAGATCTGAGAACTATTTAAAATTTATAAATTATCTCTAATTTTTTGGCATTTTATACTTAGAATGGAAACTAAGTTATGAACCCTCCCAAAAGTAACATTTTAAAAATTCTTAACTTTGGTAATTTTTCATCAATCTTCATGATTTTTTTTTGATCTAAAATTTTAGTAAATTCAATCAAGGATAATTTGAGGTTGCCAAAAATCACCCAATTAGGTCATTTTCTAGGGTCAAAATTAGAATCTCAGCTATGATACACGGTCGCCTGCTAGCCTTTTTCCTCTGGAAATGGGTGCCTACGGGGGGAAAGCGATCGCGGATCAGGCAATCTCTTGGCATGGGTCCAGCGCGTCATTGTCATATATTTTTTCATACTTTAAGGATATTCACTAACTTATTATTCAAAAAAAATTTAGAACATTTTCGAAGAAATTTTCCTATCAATTGATCTACAAAAATTGCTAGAAACTAAATTAAAATTTAATCAAATTGATCAAATGGCTAAAAATTATGGCCATAACATTGAAATTTGTTCAAAAAGCTGCCATTGATTTATCGAGTATTTAGATAAAAATTAGCCAATTTGAATTAGTTATATTTAAATAATAATACCATTTTTATAGTTACATTTTTAATTTTAGTGAAAAAAATGCTTAATTTTTATCTATTGTGAATAATTGGTTATTGGTTAGACAGAATTAAAAAGTTTGTCGTCTTACCAGTTTGGCAATTTTTAATTCGTATTAAATTTTATTATTTAGCAAAAGATTAATAATTTAACTAAACGTAATTATATTGCCTCAATTTCTTTTCTTAATTAACTCAATAATATGCACAAAATATGGACTTAATTTTGACCTTAACAAACCACCGGCGATAAACTGTGAAGATCCCTATGGAATGTTGGCGAATGTTCAAGAATGTGATGAAGAATCATTTTCAAAACATGTTCAAGACATACCGATAAGTATCTAATTTTATTTTTTAGTATGTTAACCTAGAGAGCAGAGTTTATTTTGGTTATATTTAATTAAAGCTTTGAATAAAAAACCATTGAAGGGTCCGATCTGGGAAACTTAAATATGTTTACAACAGGACTCAAAATAAATCCGAGTCCCAAGATTGACAATTTTCTAATTAGCGCCAAAAAATTCGTAAAAAATTTCCCAGAAATGGGAAAAGGTGGTGTCGGGTTTTTGCACATAACTATAGCTGGACAAAAAATTGGTCCGAAATGTCAATTGTAAAAAAGAGTAATGATCAAAATAAATGGGTTTGGCCAAATTCACAGTCCAATTCGAATGATCTTGGGAATATATTTGCTATTAATTTTTAGCACTATTTTTTAATATTAATTTGATTTTTCTAGGATATTACAGCCATTTGGTCATCCAAAGTTGGGGTGCAAATGTCCGATAGCCGTGGGAAAGATATAGTGCAGGAATTTAGGTTTATCATATTTAATAACCCAAATACATCTGCTGTGCTTAAAAATATGTTTAATTATTTTTTAAAGCATCAAAAAGAATTACACGATACCGATATTCTATGGAGGAAAAAAAGAAATTTGTCGATGCATTCAATGAAATTCAATTCAAAAATCCAAGTATTGCGTGTCATACAAAAATTTGGGATTAAACTAAATTAAAATTTAGCTTACCAATAATAAGATCTTTTCTAATGTACTGAACGAGTGTTTATTCTGGGTAAATGTGAAAAACCCGAAAATTCAAATATTATCGATTTTTCATTAAATAATTTTTAATCAATTTTTACATTATTATTTTTTATTAAAACACGTCAAAGGGAAAAGTAAAAACATGAGAAATATCTAGAGAAATATTGATCTTCAAGAAAATTTTTTATTGAAAATTTTTTAATCATTTAAAAATAGCAAAAATAACAAATCAGTTTTTAAAATAGAAAATTTCAATAATTTATATATAATGAAGAAAGATCAAAAATGAAAATTACAATTGAATTTTAGAATCGAAATTAATGTAAAAGGGAATTTCAAAATTTACTAAAGGGAAAAATTTCGGGAAATTAAGGCCAACAATCCATCAATGTCATTGAACAATATTGCAGAAGAATTGAAAATTATCAATGAACTTAAGTAGATGGTATCGAGTCGAATGCGTGGAAGGTAAAAATGAATTGAATTTTTATTTTTTTGGGGTTATGACAGCAATTTTTTTATAATTTGCTAATCGAAAAGTGATCGAAACTGATCTTTTTAGTTGAACAGAAAATGAGTAGATTTAATTAACATAATGATTTAGTGAGTTAAAAAAGGTCCAAATGCAAAAATCAAACAAAACATTTAAGGCTTGCAATCTTAAAATATATGAGCTCTGACGGTGAAAATTTTTAAGAAAAATCAATTAATATTTTAAAAATGTTGATGAAAAAATAAAAAGGCCAAACGATAAACATAAAGTTTTGCACAAACTGGTTGACTGTTGTATTTTTACATTTTTAACTTTTTATCACCGAAATTATATTTATTATAAGCTTAATTAAAATCTAAAAAGAATCTTAAAAAAATTTTTCGGCATAATGACTAGGGTGCGGATAGTTATGGGAGTAAAATTGGCTAAATATGGCCATAAAATATGGGCTAAAAAGCCAAAATATGGACAAAAATACGGATTAAAATTGACCAAATTTCACAATAAAATATGTTTAAAATTTATTTGAAAAATGCTTCAAAAAATTATTTCTTCTAGAAAACGGTAATTTTAGCGAATAAACATTCATTTTATTGATTTTCACTCACAAATTTGAAATTTTTCATAAAAAGTTAAAATTTGAAAAGATTGACATGAATTGGTTAAACTTTTACAAAATACGTATGAAATGACGAAAATTTACAAAAAAAATAACATGAAATACCTATTTTTTTAATAAAATGACAAAAAATTTAAAAATGCTCAAAATGTCAAAACAGAAAGAAAAAATGCATTTTTGACTAAAAATCACAAAATATGTACAAAATATGTATGAAAATGGCAAAAATGTAGAAAAATATAGAATAGGTAAATATGTACTAAAATCTCAAAATGTGGAAAATTATGGAAATTAAAAGTCCCTCTGGAAGCTTCTAATCAAGAGGGAAATGCGTTTTTCATGGTTATTTAGCCGTTGTGATATCAGGAAAAAATATGTACTATTTCCATAACTATCCGCACCCTAATAATGACTTTCAAGTTTTCAGGTCAAATATGCAAAAAATTAACATTTTACCAATGCTCAATTAATTTCAGCAAAATTTTTAGAATTCAAAAATTTATAATTGAATTTTGATTAAAGTTTTCAGGCCTCGAATTTCGAGTTTCGAATTCTCGGGTTTTGGTACCCAGTTTTAGTCTCGAGTTTCGGAAATTTTCAGGTTTCGAATATATATCTATTTTTTAAATAACGATCCAGACCATCAAAATTCTTACTACAATTTGTAATTGTGAAATTAATTGAATGCTGGGCTTTTGCACACACTCTGATGAAAATCGAAGAAAATAGTCGACAAAATGTGCAGCTTGACGTTGGGCTTTTGCACCACCAATCCTTCTTCCTCACCGAGTTACCCGTATTCCACGTAAAGGACAATAAAAAATTTATTTCAATTTTTGCTTTAATTTTCCATTGTTATATGCTTCTTGAGTGGTGGGCAACATTTTTCATCCCCAATTTCAGCCGTATCGATGTCACCCAACAATTGGATGCAGAGACAGAAGGTCGCCCCATATTCTACTAAAAATTTTGATTTTCAATTTTGAGTTTAATTTCTTTTGTTAAATAAATTCCATGAATGGAGGCAAAAGTTTCATCACAAAACTTTCAGCCTTCTCGCTGTCACATGAAAATGTATGGTGTAGACATCTCGGAGTCTGGTTCGATCATTTTTCTGTGATATTTTTTGCATAAATAGGCCGATTGAATTTTCACTTTTATTCATTTTAAAAATATATATCATATTCTCTTTAATTGAAGGTACTCCCTTCTATTGCTTCAACCTCTGCTGATGAGAAGTCTACCTTCTATTAAGGAGACACTTTCAATCAGAGTGGTCCCTTCAAAAAATAAAATTTCTTCAAAAATTTTTTAAAAACTATGTTAGTCTTCAAAAACTGAATTTATTACTTCATAACCCCTTGGAACCACAGTTTTATTTTTCTAAAGGCCACAAAAGTGGATTCGGGGATGGGGATTTTTTTTTAAAATCAGAGAATAGGAGTTCCAGGGATGGGTTCAAAATTTGAGGATGGGGATGTGCCTCCCTGTGGCTACTCTAGTAAAAAAAACTCGATTATAAACTTGGTTTGGCCATTTTTGACCTGAGACATTTTGGGAATTTTTTCGTTAGAATTTCAACAGCAATGATAATTGTCCAAAAGAGATACAATAGTATCTTCTCACATGTTTTTAGATTTTTTGAACCATTATTTCTAAAGGTTCGTTTGTTTGAATGCCAAAAGGGTCATTTTTTATGCAACCACCTGCTGCTGGTAAAAAATGTAATCTTCCATAAACACATTTAGAGAAAGAGAACCATGAAAAATTCTATGGCCATCTCTGCTGTGCTGCTGATCTTGTTGTCAGTTCTCTTTGTGTTGATGGTTGAGCAGTGCTCATCTCAATGCACTGAAGTCGGATATTGCTGTGACTCCGGATGCACACCTTGTGATATGAACGGCTGCTGCCATCAAGGGCCCTGCTCATGAATGCCGCAACGTCGGCGTAATTGTAAGAGTGCCAGTCCACGGCGCGAAAAGTGCAAATATGAGGAAGAGAAACACTAACATCCTGCCATTTGAGACTTTATGAAAGTCTTTTCCCCGTAAACATACACTTCGTCGGAGCAAAATTTTTTTCAGAGCCGGAGTCCGGAGTCAGAGCAAAAAATTCCGATTTTATTGTTAGGGCGTTAAAAAATCGTCACATGGGGTGTTAAAAAAACGCCTCTGTTCCATTTTGTTCAAAAATTTTTTAAAGATTTTCTAGGCCGAAAGTATAAAAAGCCAGTGTGCAGAATTTTATGCTCTATCTTCTGTTATTAAATTTTTCGAAATTCGAACAAAAAGTTTGAAATATCCCCTAAAACCCGTATTTTTCCATATTNTAATTGGAAGAATTTCTGAGGAGGATAAGCAAATCCCATTTTTTGGGTTACGGTATACTGTTTCCGGGGTTACGGTAGCGTCAAATTTCAAATCTGAATGCAGATTCATGATCAGCGACCCCGAAAACCCCCGGAATGATTTAATCTGAACAATTTCTGGGGAGGATAAGCAAATCCCAATTTTTGGGTTACGGTATACCGTTTCCGGGGTTACGGTAGATCAACAGTACAAATCTGATTGCAGATTCGTGATCAGCGACCCCGAAAACCCCCAAGTGATACCACTTCCGGAACACCAACGGCATTCTCCGAGATGATAGGGACACACACACACACACAGAGAAGCATAGAATAGTGTATAGGATATGTTTTTATGGTTTTATGGCAAAATAATTTTTATTTAAAGTGACTTTCTCCTTAGTAGACTTTCTCCTTTGAAACAGCTACTATCCATTGAAAAAATAGCAGTCATTTTTTCTTAAGAAAAGGACCAGATTTTCAAAAATTTCTCCATCAACCAAGTATGGACCGCGGCACAATGACTTTCATATTTACAAATGCTCAATTAAGTTCAGCAAAATTTTTAGAATTCAAATTTATAATAGAATTTTGATTAAAGTTTTCAGGTCTCGAATTTCGATTTTCGAATTCTCGGGGTTCGTTGCTCAGTTTCGGGTTCGGGTCCAAGATTCGGTTTCGGTCTCGAGTTTCGGGAATTTTCAGGTTTTGAGTAGTTCTATTTTTAAAATAACGATCCAGTACCATCAAAATTCTTACTACCAAAATTCTTACTTACTGGTTAAAATTGGTATTTGTGAAATTAATTGAATGCTGGGCTTTTGCACACACTCTGATGAAAATCGAAGAAAATAGTCGACAAAATGTGCAGCTTGACGCTGGGCTTTTGCACCACCAATCCTTCTTCCTCACCAAGTTACCCGTATTCCACGTAAAGGACAATAAAAAATTTATTTCAATTTTTGCTTTAATTTTCCATTGTTATATGCTTCTTGAGTGGTGGGCAACATTTTTCATCCCCAATTTCAGCCGTATCGAAGTTGAAGTTACCGAGCAATTGGATGATGGAGACAGACAGTTCCCCGCCAATCGCCTCTGTATTCCACTAAAAAATTTTCATTTTCAATTTTGAGTTTAATTTCTTTTGTAAAATAAATTCCATGAATAGAGGCAAAAATTTCATCTCAACATTTTCAGCCTTCTAGCTGTCACATGAACAATGTATGGTGTAGACATGTGGGAGTCTGGTTCGATCATTTTTCTGTGATAATTTTCACATAAATAGGCCGATTGCATTTCACTTTTATTCATTTTAAAATATACCATATTCTCTCTAATATAAGATTCTCCCTTCTATCGCTTCAACCCATCTCCGAGAAGACTATATTCTATTATTAGAGAGGCAATTTCAATTAAAGGGGTCGGTCCCTTCTAAAATTTTTCAAAGATGTTTGGCAAATTTTAAATAATGTTGGCATAAAACAATATGCATTACCAGGGGCTGCCATTATTAGAATCGATGTCACCACTAACAAATTAAATTTCTTCAAAAAATTTCATAAAAAATGTTAGACTTCAAAAACTGAATTTATTACTTCATAACCCCTTGGAACCACAGTTTTATTTTTCTAAAGGCCACAAAAGTGGATTCTGGGATGGGGATTTTTAAAAAATCATAAAAGAGGAGTTCCGAGGATTGGTTCAAAATTTAAGGATGGGGATGTGCCTTCCCGTGGCTACTCTAGTAAAAAAAACTCGATTATAAACTTGGTTTGGCCATTTTTGACCTGAGACATTTTGGGAATTTTTTCGTTAGAATATCAACAGCAATGATAATTGTCCAAAAGAGATACAATAGTATCTTCTCACATGTTTTTAGATTTTTTGAACCATTATTTCTAAAGGTTCGTTTGTTTGAATGCCAAAAGGGTCATTTTTTATGCAACCACCTGCTGCTGGTAAAAAATGTAATCTTCCATAAACACATTTAGAGAAAGAGAACCATGAAAAATTCTATGGCCATCTCTGCTGTGCTGCTGATCTTGTTGTCAGTTCTCTTTGTGTTGATGGTTGAGCAGTGCTCATCTCAATGCACTGAAGTCGGATATTGCTGTGACTCCGGATGCACACCTTGTGATATGAACGGCTGCTGCCATCAAGGGCCCTGCTCATGAATGCCGCAACGTCGGCGTAATTGTAAGAGTGCCAGTCCACGGCGCGAAAAGTGCAAATATGAGGAAGAGAAACACTAACATCCTGCCATTTGAGACTTTATGAAAGTCTTTTCCCCGTAAACATACACTTCGTCGGAGCAAAATTTTTTTNCTGAGACATTTTGGGAATTTTTTCGTTAGAATTTCAACAGCAATGATAATTGTCCAAAAGAGATACAATAGTATCTTCTCACATGTTTTTAGATTTTTTGAACCATTATTTCTAAAGGTTCGTTTGTTTGAATGCCAAAAGGGTCATTTTTTATGCAACCACCTGCTGCTGGTAAAAAATGTAATCTTCCATAAACACATTTAGAGAAAGAGAACCATGAAAAATTCTATGGCCATCTCTGCTGTGCTGCTGATCTTGTTGTCAGTTCTCTTTGTGTTGATGGTTGAGCAGTGCTCATCTCAATGCACTGAAGTCGGATATTGCTGTGACTCCGGATGCACACCTTGTGATATGAACGGCTGCTGCCATCAAGGGCCCTGCTCATGAATGCCGCAACGTCGGCGTAATTGTAAGAGTGCCAGTCCACGGCGCGAAAAGTGCAAATATGAGGAAGAGAAACACTAACATCCTGCCATTTGAGACTTTATGAAAGTCTTTTCCCCGTAAACATACACTTCGTCGGAGCAAAATTTTTTTCAGAGCCGGAGTCCGGAGTCAGAGCAAAAAATTCCGATTTTATTGTTAGGGCGTTAAAAAATCGTCACATGGGGTGTTAAAAAAACGCCTCTGTTCCATTTTGTTCAAAAATTTTTTAAAGATTTTCTAGGCCGAAAGTATAAAAAGCCAGTGTGCAGAATTTTATGCTCTATCTTCTGTTATTAAATTTTTCGAAATTCGAACAAAAAGTTTGAAATATCCCCTAAAACCCGTATTTTTCCATATTTCAGTAAAAAACGAAGTTTTTGCTTCGAATTTTGATCAAAAAATTATCCAACTCATTAATTATATTTTTGTTGTTTATTTTTAGAATATTTAAAAAGGTTTTTGATGGTTTTTTTCCAGGTGTCATTCTGTCATCGAGGGTTATTATCTTTTTTTGCATATTCTATTTAATACATTTGCACATTTTGACTCAGCACGACAAATTTTATCTTTTTTAAAAAAAAACTAGTTTGAAAATTTCAGAAAATCGAACTTTAAATTTTATTTTCGAGGCCTATGGAATTTTTTGAGAACGTTTTGGTTGATAAAGTGTAGAAATGGAACAAGACCTAGTATCACCTAAGAAATTTTCAGCATTTGAAATTTTTCATTTGCTAATATTAATAATTATATTTCACACTTTATTTTCAGTTCAATTCTGTTGCTGTTGCCGGGGATATGGAAAGAAAATGGATAGTAAGATAAAAATAAATTGTGATATTATATGTACACTAACCAGTTAAATTAAGCATTGTTGTACATCCTGTATCATGGGAATAAAGTTATCCTGAAATTCATTTAAATATTTTATTATAAAAATGTTCCCAACAAAAACATTTCTACACATACCTATGTCATACATTGAAGATAATGAAGAGTATATATGGTGTACCGTAAATTCTCTATTAATAAGGCCAAGGACCTTATATTTTTCAGCCTAAATCTTGGTGGAGGGGGGGGGAAGAGTGTTATATCTTTTGTTCAAAATCGCTAAAGATGCATTTTTCCTGAAAATTTTATTTATTTTTTTCGTAAATATACTTACTATACAAACAATCAATGGCATTAAAAACAGGAATGATGGAATAAAAATATATAATGCACAGTAGTTTGATATGATCAATAAAATGATAAAATTTAAATGCTTTTCTACAAAAGATGATTTATTTTAATAGTTTAATAATTTATAATAAAAAATCTTTACCTATAAGTAATTAGTACTTCAAATGAATATTTTTGTTCAATCGATTCTTTATTCAATCCACAATTCATTAACAAATCGAATAAGTATCAATCTTCTCATCACAATTTTAGCAATTATGTAAGTAATCAAATGTGTAAGTAAATCAGCTTGAAATCATTCGATGAATTGATCAATTAATTAAAATGATATTTTCAAGAATAAAAAATATTATTTTTAGATAATATGGGGTGTTTGAAAAGTATCATTTTTTAAAAAAATGTGGATAAATTATTAGGTAACATTTAGTATCTTAGTAACTTATTAAGTAAAAATGTTGATAAAAATAATTATACTTATTAGGAAATTTTGTTTTAAAGATATTGCATAGATAGAATAAAAAGTTTTCGCCTTCAATTACACTTTTAAAAGCTAAATGCTGATAATTCAAGAAATAATTATTATTTTTCAATTTCAATAACTTCATAATATGCTCAACTAATAAGCAAAATTTTGACCTCAACAAACCACCGGTGGTGAACTTTGAAGATCCCATTGGAATATTGGCGAATATTCTGAATTTGGGCGAAGAATCGATTCCAAATAATGATCTTGAAATACTGACGAGTATTTAATTTTTGAAATAAAAATTTTAAAATCAAACTTTTTTTCAAAATAAATCCATTACTATAAGTTCCATTACTATATAAATCCATCTGCTACTATAAGTTTCCAATTAAAAAACACAATAATTCTCTTAGGAATAGGAAAGATAAACATCAAATACAACATCTGCTAAGTTTAAAAAATTGATAATTATTTTTTAAGCATCAAAAAGAATTACAAGATGTCGATATTCTATGGAGGAAAAAAAGAATTTTGCGATACATTCATAGAAATTTAATTGAAAAATCCAACAATTGCATGTCAAGAAAGTTACAAACAAATTGGGAATTCCAAGTCCAATTTGCAAAGATGGCGACTGATGAAGAATTGTAACACCATGAGAAGAGAAGGCTTCCATATTTTTAAAAATCAAATTAAAATTATCGTTTAAATAGAGATCTCTTCTAATGTGTTGTATGGGGGTTTATTCTTGTAAATGTAATAAAGCCCTAAAATTCAAATATTATCGATTATTTTTTAAATCAAATAATTTTTAATTAATTTTTTGCATCATTTTTTTTTATTAAAACACGTCAAAAAGAAAAATAGAAAACATGAGAATATCCGGAGAAATATTGGTCATTATGTAAAAGTTTTTATTGAAAAGAATTTAGGTATATAATTATTTAAAAATAAAGCAAAATAATAAGTCAGTTTTTAAAAAAGAAAATTACAGTAAAATTTATATAAATAATGAGGAAAGATTGAAAAATAAATATTATGCAAATTTGCCAATGAACTTAAGTAGATGGAATCGAGGCAAATGCATGGAAGGTAAAATTAAAATTGGGAATTTAATTTTTTATTATATGAAGAGCAGTCTTTTTATAATTTGCTAATTAAAATTTGATAATCGAAAAATGATTGAAACTGATCTTATTAGATGATCAGAAAATGAGTAAAAATTAATGAAAAGTCCAAATGCCAAAATCAAACAAAAATTTAAGGCTCGCTAGTCCAAATCTATAAAAAGTAAATACTACCGTCAAATAAAAATTTTCGAGAAAACTAAATTTTTGGAATATTTTAAAAATGTTCAATATTTTCAAAGAAATGGAAAAAAGTCCAAAATGTAGGACATAAATTTTTTCATATATTTGCCGGGTTGATTATTGAACTTTACATTTTTTTGCGTCATAGCACCTAAAATATTTACTATAAATTTAATTAACGTGCTTAAACTGAAATTTTCGGGTTAATAACAATAAATAAAATTTTATTATTAAAAAATTAAGAAATAAGCAATTAATTATTTCTAAAAGTTTTATTCATTACATAATTTTTAACCGACTAACCTATTTTATGTATGCAAAATTAAGAAAATTTAAAAAAAATATTTTGCATTAATTTCTGAGCCGGATAGAAGGGGCTAAAACATCTTTTCAAAAGAATTATACAAGCGTTAGAAAATGCCACATTGGCGTTTAAAAAGTGCTAAATAGTCTTTCGAAAAAAACTTACAATTTTTAAAAGCTTGTAGGTTGAAATTATAACTAGTTTCCAAAAAGCTTCGAAATCTCTAATCTAGAAACCATCCAACTACACCTTCTCAATAAAGTTAAAAATCTGGAAAAATGCAATAAAATAAAATAAAATTAAAAAATCAAAATGAAAGTTAAAATGATATGTAAATTAATAAATAATTGTGAAGTATTTTTATTTTGTTAATTTTTTGGATTTGCTTTATTATGATTTCTTATTAATTTACGTTAATGAATTTTTTTATTAGTTTATGTTCTATTTTTATAAATTGGTTTAATTATCTAAATTTTTAGCTTAAATTATTTAATTTTATTTTTTGTTCTGTCTCTCACTTGGTCATTTAGTGAGTTTTGTCCTTTTAGGGGTCTTCTATTTTTTGGATTACTCAAAACTCTTGGTTTCGAATTTTGAATCGAGAAAAGTTGCTGGTTTTTTGGTCTCGACCTCAGGTTTAGGTTTAGGATTTTTAGTTCTCTGAAATCTAGACTTTTTTACAAAATAAATGCAGAAGATTTTTTGATTTTTTGATTCTGCAACTGGAAAACTAAAGAAAGCATAGAAGCGATCACAACCCGGCTTTCAAACCCTTCTAAAAATTATTAATAATTAAAACTATATTCTTCACTAAATCAATTTAATTATCTTCTTATATTTTAATTTAAATAGATGGGAAGGATTTTTAAATTTTTAAATAGAAATGTGATTGTTACCTTCCATTTTTTCTTACTAGCGACCCCCGCGCCGCTTCGCGGCGCCAAGCGCCCTATTTTCTATTCTTTCCTTTTATTTTTTCACTCTCTCACTCTTCTTTCTGTCATTCCCCTTTCTCTCATTCTTCTGTTTCTCCCTTATCTCGTTCCTTCCACCCTTCTTTCTCCATTCTTCTTTCTATCTTCCATCTCTCATCCTTATTCTTGCTTTTTTTATCTTCCTTTTCTCTACAACCTCTCCTTTCGCTCTCCATCCTCTATCTATCAATCTATCTTCATTCGCTATTTTTTTAATTTTCTTCACTTTCACTCACACCATTCTTTCTCTTCTATTTTCCTCTTCATTCTCTCCCCCATTCTCTTAAAACCATCTCCTTTTTTTCTCTCTTCCGGGGAGAGAGAAGGGAGAGAGAGTATGGTGATAGAGTGTGGTGAGAGAGAAGGGTGAGAGAGGGGTGAGAGAGAGAAGGATGAGAATAGGGTGAGAGAGAAGGGTGAGGGAGTTTGGTGAGAGAAAGTTGAGAGATTGTTTAGAGAGAGTGAATATGGAGTGCGTGAGAGAGGGGTGATAGAGAGAAGGATGAGAGTGGGTGAGAGAAAGAAAGAAGGTTGCGAGTGGGCTGAGAGAAAAGGGTGAGGGTGGTGAGAGAAGGCTGAGTGGGGTGAGAGAAAGAGAGAAGGGTGCTAATGGGCTGAGAGAGTAGGGTGGGGAGTTTGGTGAGATAAAGAGTGGGGTGAGAGAAAGAAGGGAGTGAGTGGAGTGAAAGAGAAGGTGGCGTTTTTTGGGGTTACGGTAGAACAACAGTACAAATCTGATTGCGGATTCGTGATAAGCGACCCCGAAAACCCCCGGAATATTTTAATCAGAACAATTTTTGGGGAGGACAAACAAATTCCAATTTTTGGTTTACGGTATACCGTATCCGGGGGTTACGGTATCTCAAAGTTCAAATCTGATTGCATATTCGTGATCAGCGACCCCGAAAACCCCCGGATAGTTTTAATCAGAACAATTTCCGGGGAGGTTGAGCAAATTCCAATTTTTGGGTTACGGTATACCGTTTCTAGGGTTACGGTCAGTGCTCGGAACTTTTCTGTCTACTCGTACTTGTATGCCTCATCGCATGCTCTCTTCATAGGGCATACGATGAGTCAGTCTCTCTCTGTGGTCAGAGACGCAGAAAAGGGCGGGAAAAAATCAATTACACTGGGATGCAATACATTTCTCTGTTCTCCTGTAAGTTTTCCCGCCCTTTTCTGCGT
>LDKF01000455.1:18282-30611 GCA_001026735.1 Rotylenchulus reniformis
GAAAGAGTGTTATATCTTTTGTTCAAAATCGCTAAAGATGCATTTTTCCTGAAAATTTTATTTATTTTTTTGTAAATATACTATACATACAATCCATGACATTAAAAACAGGAATGATGGAATAAAAATATATAATGCACAGTAGTTTGATATTATCAATAAAATGATAAAATTGTGAAAAAATGAAATTGAAACAAATCTTGTGGCAGTTTGCGAAATGAACATTGCTCTTTCGCTCTCTCGAATATCATGGTACTATTGCGATACAAAGTAATATTATTTTTAAAAATCATTCTTCTTTATTACAGTTGTGGAAAAAAGTATTGGAGCAAAGAGTGCAAAAATGGATTTGCGTGTATAACTCACTATTCATTAGGGATAGCTGATAATAGTTATCCCTGAAGTTTTACCCTAATATGTGAGGACTTCGAAACTGCAATCAATTTCTCATTTTCTACCCTTGAACCGAGAATACCCTGACCCTCTCTTCCATGACCCTCGAACCGGAGGGGAAAAAAGTATTGGAGCAAACTTATCTTAAGAAGTTTTGCGAAAGGAAAAAATCTGAAAAAATTCATGCAAACTCATATGGGCTAGATGATCAAAAAATGCTATAAAAACAACCTGCTCCATTGAGCCCTTCATGGAGTTCTGGGTACCCCCAAAATGGCTTTAAAACGGGGGTTTCGAACTTCAAAAAATATTTTCGACATGAAAGCAAGGGCGACAAAATTTTTGTTTTATGCTGGCTGTAATGCACGCAAATCCATTTTTGCACTCTTTGCTCCAATACTTTTTTCCACCACTGTAATTGTTTTATTATTGCATTGTAATTTTCCTCTTAATTGTAGAGAATATAACTTTTAGGAAAAGCTTTTCAGGTACATTTCCGTTAACGGAAGTGGTAAACTTTTAACGGGGGCCAAAATTTTAACAGGGGGCACTAGCCATGGCACCCTTGTTAAAATTTTGCTACCCCCGTTAAAGTTTTNCCCCCCCCCCCCCCCCCCCATTAACGGAAAACTACCGCTTTTCAGAGTTTCGCGTTTTTTCCGTTCTTCTTTTTTCCATACAAATATAATAAAAACTCCACTTTAAAAAGCTGTTAAAATACTCTCGATGGCATCAATTCCATTTAGAGAGGCCTTAAAATACAGGGAACCTTATATTAGAGAGAAACCTTATATTAGAAAGTTTACGGTATATGTTCACCCATGATTTTGCCAATTTTTACATGTTCCTCTAATTATATTTTTTATTTATTTTTATTATAATATATTATAAAGATATTATGAAATAAAAAAATTTGAACAGATTATACATCACATTGTTTTTTTATATATATTTCATAAAAAACCACTTGTCCCAAAATCCATTTTTCACAAGGTCTAAATTTCTATTTTCAAGGATAGGAAAAATCTGAAAAATTCATGAATTTAATATGGATTAAACTGATCCTATAATGCTATAAAACCAATCAGATTCAATAATGGCCCCCTCATAGACGGCACCCTCTCATAGATGGGGATTTTTGGAAACGAAAATTCCTAAAGCCTAAAGGCTTGGAATCCCTAGTAATAAGGCCTGTTTTTCTGCTAGACATAGATATGAGTATTTCGTACTCTAGTACGAGTATGAAGTACGAATAAGAATTCCCACCACTGACCCTGAAAGTCGATCCCTGTATGTCCTGCTTTACTTAGTATAACCGTGCCGAGTCATTTCCGCCTAAAGTGCAAAAATAAATTTAAAAATGCTTTATGAATTAAGCAATCTTCAATATTATAAAATCATAAAAGCTGGAACATTTGATGATCGTTTTTGAAATGCACCAGAGAAAAAATCTCATCCAAAAATGGGATCAGATAGAAGTTAGTATTGGCTTATTGAGGGAATTCGTCCTTCAATACATCTTCCATGCGACTGCCATTGGGGCTACAGGTCCCAAGATCCCAGGACCGAAGATCCCAAAAACTTCCCTTCATTCAAAAACTTTTTTTAAACATTGCTAGGCCAAAACTATAAAAAGCAGAAAGATGTAGAATTTTAAGACCCCACCTTTGGCTTTTTTAGTTTTTTCGAATTTCCCCGAATTTCCTTGGAAATTTTTGAAATTTTAAAAAATATCGATTTTTTGTTCACCTTTCTGCTTTTTATAGTTTTGGCCTAGCAATGTTTAAAAAAAGTTTTTGAATGAAGGGAAGTTTTTGGGATCTTCGGTCCTGGGATCTTGGGACCTGACCCCGCCATTGGATGCGGATTTCTAAGGAAATTCGTTTCAATTCATAATTTTGCTAAAAAAAGACTGAAATTATAGTTAACTAATTATTTTAGGATGGAAAATAGCAGATTATTTGAAACATATCTAAATAAAAATAGGATGCTTATCAAAATATATTTAATAATACATTTGTTGCAGAGAAATGTAAATTTTTATTACGCTAATAATTTTTGCAATTCTATTAATTTACTACTTTAAACTGATTTTGAACTGACTTGATTTTTTAAAATAATTTTGATAATAAATCTTCGTGTATTTTTTAAATTATTTTTGTACTTTAGGCTGAAATGCACACTTAATAGTCACTATACACTATATAAAAATCCTCTAACTTTTCAAATGTCCGGCGACCTCAGTCAAGGTCAAGGGGACCAGTGATCAGAACTCGTACTTCGTACTCTTGCTCGTAATACTAGGTAGGAGTACAACGGGGTAGGGGGTCAAAAGTATGGTACGAGATACGACCTAATTTTGAACCTTAATTTTTTTCTTACTTTCTTTCAGCATTTTCCTGGATCTATTTTCAAAATTTTTCTCCGGCGGTCCTTATCGGCGGGACGTCGACATCACTATCCCAATTAGTTTTATCCTTTTTTCTTTCAAATAATGTTTATGAAGAAAATTTAAAATTTAATTTTTTATTAATTTTTTGGTAATTTAAAATAAAAACCCGGCGAAAACTGGGATTCCTTAAACCGGCCAAATCGAAAACCGGGGCTACCGGTTTTCGATTTGTTTCGGTTTTCGTAAACCGGTCGCCAACACTACCTAGAACCTCCAAGCATGCGAATTAAATAATTATATTTTTCGAAGAAATATAAAAATAAATGTGAGTCAGGAGTCTTAAAAGCAACAACTAATGCATTTATTGGCCGAAAATGTTCCAAAATTTTAGCCTTCTCATTGAAATTCTTCCAAAATTTCTGCAAAATTATTGAATTAACCGTATCGATATGTACGATGCTATACCATAAAAAAGTAGCCAATCGGAGCGTTAAAAAAGTGGCCTGTTGCCAGTCTGGCTAAAAAAATTTGGTCTAGGCCAAAATTATAAAAAGCCATTGTGCAGAATTTTATACTTTATCTTCTGATATTTTTATTTTTTTTCGAAATTCGAGCAAAAAGTCGAAACTTTTGTGAAAAACTATATTTTTAGATATTTTCGAAGTGTTTCGAACATTATATTTTTGGCCTAGCCAGTCCCAAAAATTTTTTTTTGGCCAAACCGGTCACATTGGCCACTTTTTTAACGACCCAGCAACATGTTACACCCTTTTAGGTAAATCAGCCGACGTTTTGTTTGTCGATTTTGTAAAAATTCTCAAAATTTTCGACATCAAAAATAATCCAAAGCAGTGATATTTCAAAGCTTTAGCAATGATCCTCGTTAGCCAATAGAATTGAGCAAAACATTGACTACAAATGTTGGCATTAATTATTCAGCCGTGTGAGTAAAAAATCATTGGACCAAAAAATTGGAAAATTTCTCACCACAACAACAATTCTCATTAAGACTGCTGATTCAACATTTTATCTTATTTAAATTAGTACAAAAAATTGTTTTTGATTATTAAAAAAACTGAAAATAATGTATTGACCCTAGGTGGGAAATAAAAATTTGGAGAATTTTTTCTACTTTGGGTATCTTTTTCCCATATACCTGACAAGGGAACATCCCGAGCTGTGAGTATTCAGATTAGTGCTGGGACGCTAAAAAAACCGCCACATACTGTAGTCTAGCCTAAAACTTTAAAATATAAAAGGCAAAATTGTTCAGAATTTTATGCTGATTCCCCGGACCCGGATCTTAGCAACACCCCCGACCGGAACCGTGACCCATAGTCCGTGAAAGTCCGGGGTCCTCAAAAAGGCCGGACCCGGAACCCGGATCCGGGGAAACTCCGCATCGGGCCCGGGTCCGGAAGCGAGCTCTAGTTTGAACTCTAATAAAACCACCGATTGCCCTCAAATTCTTCACTTCTTGGTTCGCCTTCTTTTTGGCAATTTTCTCAATTTAACAAATCATTTTTTCCTGATTTCCTCTACCCTTTGTACCAGTTGAAAGTTTTAACTAACGGTCACCCAATGCCCAATGAAATAATATAAAAATTTGCCGAATTTGAGCATATGAGTCAAGCACCAAAATCGGAAATTCTCTTTCGTATGTAATACATAACAAAGTATGATATTTACTAATTAGGCCATAGCAAACAAATATTGTAGTTGTTTTTTGCTCTAATGACGCCAAAGCTCTAATCATTATTTTGTCCAAATTTATCGGCCATTATTTGTAAACGCATTTTTCTTATCAAAAATTACGCTTTAAAAGATGTTAAATAATTTCTCTTAGTTATGACCCAGCAGACCACCCATATAGGCTTTGCACATTCTCTTCTACTTCCTCTTACTTCTACTTCCTCTCATCATTGAGGGGCCACACAGTTCAGTGCGGCATAACTCACGCTATCCGCTACAAATTTGCTTTATATATGTTGTAGCCGATATTGAATCCAGCCGAAGTCGACTTCGGCTAGCCGGTAGTGCTGCTCGAGACTCTCGGTCTCGAGTCGAGACTTTTCTCGGGTTTTTTGGGTCTCGAGTCTCGGTCTCGGGTTTTGAGTCTCGGAAAACGAGACTTTTTTACACTGGATAATTTGGGATTTTTTGTAAAAAGATAATAGGAAATTTAATTTTTCAAAAAATTTTGAAATTTTTACAAGATTATTCTTCGAAATCCTTTATAAAAAGGATAAATTTTCTTTTAAAAAAGCTCTAAATTTTCAAAATTTTCTCCGGCGCCCCCTATGGGACCGCTGGCTTCTTGTGAAATCATAATTATAATTAAGGGCACAGCCAATTAGAAGGGTTGGAGGGCTAAAGCCTCTTGAATGCAATTGCAAAGTCTAAATTTCATATAGGACCTTCCACATAATTTCGACTAAAATGTCAAAAAATTTCCTATGCCCCCCACCGAACCGTCGAAAACCCTAATTTTACACAATTTTGTTGAAAATTTTCGAACTTAGGTACTTGTGTCTTTTAGCCCCCTCCCCCCACATTTTTTTAAATCATGGCTTCTTATCATTATGAAAATTGGCGTAATGCATATTAGGTATGCTAAACATAAAAACGATTATTTTTTCACAAGTACCGGTCTGGTACATTCCTGAATAGGTATCTCTGGCGTCCACATTTGGTCCTATAGCCGCGAGATTTACCCGTGCCAATGAGCATCCTTTGTTTTGTCTATTTTTGTTCTTTGTAAAAATTTTGCAAAATAAAACTTTTTATGTTTACCATGCATTAAATATGCATTACGCCAATTTTCATGATGATAATAAGCCATAAAAAATTGTTGGGGTCAACGACACAAGTACCCACATTATTTTCTAGAAAATTTTCACGAAAAAATGCATAAATAGTTGTTAAACCCCTAAAATAGTTGATAAAAAAATAATCCATTGTTTTAAATGTTTTAATAAATGAGAATTTTTTAAGAATTTAAAATGAATTTTTGCAAAAACTTTAAAAAGTCTCGGGTCTCGAGTCTCGGGGTCAGTCTCGGTCTCGGTCTCATTTCTCGAGTCTCGGGAAAATTTCGGTCTCGAGCAGCACTACTAGCCGGTATCGTTTCACTTTTTTCATCAAAGCAAAAACTTTTTTGAAGCTTCCTAGGCCAAAACTATAAAACTAAAGCAAATAGGTATGTGCAGAATTTTATGCTCTATCTTTGGGCCTGATTAGTTTTTCAAATTTACCTGAAAATTTTCGAAAAATTAATTTTTTTGAAAATTTTCAAAAAAAAATGTCAAAATTTTGAACAAAATTCAAAAAAAACTAATCAGGCCAAAAATAGAGCATAAAATTCTGCACATATTTGCTTTTTATAGTTTTGGACTAGGAAGCCTCAAAAAAGTTTTTGCTTTGATGAAAAAAAGTGAAACGATATTGGCTAGCCGAAGTCGACTTCGGCTGAAAGATTCGATATCGGCTATAACATATACACTTACTTGCTTTTAAACGTGATGTAGCCGATGTCGAATAGTCGATATTCGATTCGAATCCGTGAAATTAAAAAAATTTTATTATGAAATCAGACAGAGAACTGAAATTCCTTGCCAATTTTTTAGAATAGAATTTGGGAAAAATGGCCACTATGTAAAACATAATATTCAACAAAAATTTGCCTTTATAGCTTTGGCCTATTAAGCTTCGAAAAAGTAATTCTGTAATTTGGGTACCCATTTTACCCCCACCCTTCCTAACAAAATTTCTAGTTAAATTTTCCCATAAAATCAACTAAAATTACTTACATAGGATAATTTTGATGCTTAATCCGATTACCTACGTCCATTTTGACGTAATTTGTCGTTTGACGTCACCTTTTTGACCTTGACATCAATTTTTTTGAAATTTAAAAAATTATAAACTTATAATGTCAACAGCAAAAACTCACGCTATGGTCACAGAATTTCAAAATGGTCGTCACAACTGGATCCTGCGTCAAAAATTACCCTAGGGAAGTCGTTTTTATGCGATTTAAATTAAATTTTTTTAAAATTTTGCTTGTGGAGTGAGCGGGTAAAATGGATATCCAAACTACCAAAGTACCAAAAAAATATATTTGGGATAAATTTTTCACTTGGCACTTTTTACGACAATCTAGCACCCATATAGTATAATAAACTCCTTTTTTGTTTTTTTTTTAAATTTTTTATGATAATAATGTTCGTTTCACAAACAAAATTTTATTATATAAAAAAATTAAAATTTTGGCCAATTTGAGGAAAGCCCGTTTTTGCCGATGTTGAGGAAATGACATAGCACCAACTAGCCAAACATTACCATTAGCTTGGGGGCCTACAACAAATTCTGAAGGTTAGGTTTCAGACTATAGTATTTGGTTCTAAATTGAGCATAGTCAAAATATCATACGAACATTTTTATCGAAGTTTTGATGTTTGGGAAGATGAAATTTTTATAATGTTCGGATGGAATTTGAAACTTTCAGAATGTGTAGAGCGCCAAGCTAATGGTTTGGATATTAGATTGTCGAATTTACATTTAAAAATCTCATTTTTGGAAAATGATTGACAACGTTCAGAACTCAATTTCTTTTTTGTTACAAATTGTTATACTTATTTATAAGGAATACCAAGAGGAACATTAAAAACGTGTAATTTGTTAAAGCGAACTGAGTTGCTTCATCGCCAAGGCATGTAACTTTGTTCAAACCAAACCTAGTGAAACGAATTTGGTGTCAAAAGATAGAGCATTAAAATAACTACAAATGCTTCTATGATCATCTGAATTGGTCCACTGCAAAAAAAGTTATAGCGAAAATATAGCTATTTTTCAAATTTTGGTCAAATTGACGGTATTTTGACCATAACTTTTTTTTGCAATGGGCCAATTTGGATGAGCTTAGAATCTGTTCTAGTTATTTTCATGCTCTATCTTTTGATACCAACCTCGTTTCTTTTGGTTTTGTTTGAACAAAGTTACAAGCCTTGGCGATTAACCGTACCCGACCCCCACCGTAGTAAAGTGATGGGGAAAAAACTTGTTAATATAGCAATAAACAAGTTTTGAATTAAGCTTTTTTGGTGATAGTTCGTTCCTTAAACTTTGTTTCATATACATTATTTATTGAACCAAAATATCCCACATTTAGTGAGTGCATTGCGATTTTGGGTTGGTTGATATTTTGAGGTGAAGCCAAATTCGAGAAATCTACAAATAATGCAGTCGTTCAATGGCACCGATGCTGTGTGTGCCTTTCTGAGCTTAAACACAACCCGATTCAACGGCACATGGACAAAGCAAAATTTGTTCGACCAATTGCGTGACGCGTGGGACGTCAATGCCTCATGGACGGAACGCACACTGATCAATCCGCCGTTGCGTCAGTACCATTTGGCCAAGTGCTACCTAGAATACCAAATGATTCTCCAGCAGCAGGTTGGGAATCACAGAGAATTCGGTGCTGGGCTATTAAAAAAGGCCCAATGTGGCCAGTCTGGGCTAAAAGTTTTTTGTTAGAACTTGTAAGACAAAATGTATAAAAGGCAAAATTGTTCAGAATTTTATGCTGATTCGAAGGTATTTTTAATTGTTCGAAATTTTTGGCCGAATTTCGAAAAACAAAATATATCATTCCTATCAGCGTAAAATTCTGAACAACTTTGCTTTGTATACTTTTGTATAACAAATCTAACAAAAAAATAAATAATTTTTTTGGCCATATTGGCTCTCGTGGCGGCTTTTTAACACCCAGCGTTTAAAAATGCTAAAAAAATAAAGGACTTGAAAATTATTTTTTTCATTTTTAAATCTCAAAATTGAAAAAAAAACCAATTTAAAACGTTAAAAAATAAAAAAAAGTTAAAAAAGTGCCTAAGTGGGATTTTCAGAAAAAAGTGCCCAAAGTGCGCGTTTCCTGAAAAAGTACCAAAATTGACGTTTCCGGAAAAGGGTGCCAGAATGTCTCAGAAAAAATGCACCAATATTCATGTATATGTTGTAGCCGATTCTGCATTTTTGCCGATTCTGCATCGGTGAGCCGAATATTGCCAAACATGGGGGTCAAATGGTTTGAAACTCAAAATCAAATGCAAAACATTTGTTTGGGAGTCTACAACATATTAAGAAAGTTTCAACACATTTTGTTCATCTGAACATGGTCAAAACCTCATCCGAACATCAAAACATCGATAAAAACATATATTTGATGTTTTGACCATGTTCGGATGAACAAAATTTGTTGAAACTTTCAGAATATGTTTTAGACTCCCCAAACAAATGGTTTGGGCATTTAATTTTATGTTTCAAACCATTCGACCCCCATGTTTGGCAAATGTTTGTTTCACCGATGCAGAAGCGGCTAGCCGAATGCGCATTCGGCTGAAAATGCCGAATCGGCTACAACATATATACATATGCATCAATATTCAAAGGAAATAATTGCAATTTATAGCTTTGATTTTTTTATTAAGCCTCGCGTCCAATCATCGGGTCGCATTTCTACGATATGGTCAAATATTATTGCGATGGGCATCCTGGCCTGGTGCTCCAACTGCTCCAACATCAGCCTGATCGTGGTCACGTACCGTCACATGTAAGAATGGAAAACAATAACGGGAAGGGGGGGGGGGGNAAACATTTCGATAAATGGTTATTCGATAATCAATTTCGATAATTTAACGTCATACATGGCACCGATGTTTGTAATTTTTCGGGAAACATCCTAACAGCTGAGGTCTTTTAAAAAATGCCATAACTTCGTTTAAAAAAGTGTCAAAACTGAAATATTCTCCAAAAACTTTTTTTTAAAGACTTGCTAGACCAAAAGTATAAAATGCATTGTGCAGAAATTTATGCTCTATCTTCTGATACATATTTTTAATTTTTCGAAATTCGAACAAAAATTTCGAAATTTTCTTTAAATAAATACCCAATTTTTCGTTATTGTCTAAAAATTACGATTTTTTGGCTGAAATTCGGAAAAAACTAAAAATATCTGCATAAAATTCTGCACAAATTAGTCGGAGAATGTTTTGGCGGCCCATTAAGCTTTACAAAAAGATTTTGGAGAACATTTTGAGTTTTGGCACTTTTAAACGCCTATTATGGCATTTTAAAAAAGCCATAGCACCCATCCTCATCCTACTACGGTTTAGCAAAGAGCACAGGGTGTGCAACTGGTTGTTGGCCTTCGACGCGTTGTGCCAACTCTTCAGCATGAGCATCCATGTGACCAACTTATTCGCTTGGATGTTTGGCATCTCCGTAATTGACTTCCGCTTCTGCATGGTCACAATGTTGGCTGCCGTAATGGGCATGTACAGTACAATGATGACCATCTTCCTGATCTCTATGGAAAGGATGTTGATCACATTGGCACCGATGCTGTAAGAAACACGGCAAAAATGCGGCAATACCAAGATGTTTTGCACAATTTTTTCATGATGGGTCATTACTTCGAAAAGCGGAATTCGTGGTGGGTCGTTTCCTCAAAAGCGGCAAAATCTTAATTTTTTCATTATAAAACAAAAATTAGATAAAAATCAATGAAAAAAGGTTCACAAATGTTGAGATACTTGTTAGGTCGTAACTAAAAGAGTGGCAAATGATCAAATCTTTCGCAAAATCTTTCTGAAGCTTGATAGACAAAAATATAAAAAGCAAAGATGTACCAAACTTTATTCTAAACTGAAATTCGTTGCAAATTTTTTGAAGAGAAATTAGAAAAATTACAAAGGCCAAACATAGAGCAGAAAAATTCAACAAAGCTTTGCCTTTTTTAGTTTTGGACTATTAAGGTTCGAAAAAATTTGGGACAAATTTTATCACTTGGCACTTTTTACTTTATGAAATTTTCTAATAATAATAATAACAATAATAACGTGTTACAAAGAAATTTTTAAAAAATTGATAATTAAGCTTTTGCCGATTTTGAGGAAACGCCCATTTTTTGAGAAAATGACACAGCACCGCATTAAATAAACGCGGCCTAACTAATTATCGGAAAAAATGCGCCCAATTCCTATTATCTAAAAAATTGCGCCCAATTTTCTTGAATAAATTGCGCCCAATCTAAAAAATTGTAAAAAATAAAATTGCGCACAATTTTCTTTAAAAAATTGAATCCAATTGTCTAAAAAATTGCGCCCAATTATATAAAAAATTGTAAAAAATGCGCACAATTTTCTTTAAAAATTCAACCTAAATGTCTAAAAAAATTGCGCCCAATTATCTTAAAAAATGTAAAAAAGCGCCCAATTTTCTTGAACAAATTGCGCCCTCTTTTTTGGCGTGACACTTCATCCTTCAGACTGAGTCAGTTGCAAACACCAAAAAGTACCCGCTTGTGTTCTGTGATTGCTGTGTGCATGGCCATAGCATTCGGACTGTGCATGAGTTGCTCTACACTATTATATGTCAACTTTTGGCACTACTTCAACCAGAACTATGAGGGGTAATAATTAATAATAATTTTGAATGGTAAGCACGCGGATACTTGGGATCCGATAGTGGCATAATTTTAAAAACCAAATTAAATTAAAATTTTGAAATAAAAATTAGAAAAAATTATGCCCGATTTTTTGTTCATTTTATTCATTTTTTATTTTTATTTTTTTGAATTTTTTCAAAGATTTTGAAATATCTAAATTTTTTTGACATTTTTTAAATTTATTTGACATTTTAACATAAAAAATTAACTATAATTTTCCGGGAGCTATGTTGTTTTATAAAAAATAATCAAAATTCTAAAAGACTAAAATTACTAAAAAATGGCCAAGTCTTTCCTCCTCATTCCCATTTCTATCCCTCTCCATTCTCTCTTCTTTCCCCTTTTCCTCCTCTTTCCCACTCCTTTCTCCTTCTTTCCTACTCCCTTTCCCTTCTTTTCCACTCCTTGCCCTCTTTCCGACTCCTCTTCCCTTCTTCACCTCACTTATCCCTTTTCTATAATTCCCTTCTCTTCCTTTCCCCTTCTCTTTCCTCTTTTTTCGATGCTGTCGTTTCAGTGAAAAGTGCAAAAATAAAATAACAGTACCAGAAAATCTTTTTATCAGACCCGTTAGACCAAAAGTATAAAAGGAAAAGTTGTGCAGAATTTCATGCTGATCCTGATGGTGGAAATCTGCACAACTTATTCTTTTACATTTTTGGTCTAGCGAGTCTAACAAAAGATTTCTGGGACTGTTATTTTATTTTTGCACTTTTCGCTGAAACAACTCAGCACGTTTTCTTTCTTCCTTCATTCCTCCTCATTTCCACTCTCTTCACTCCATTCCCTCTTCTTTTCCCTTTTTTCTTCTCCTTTCTCACTCCTATCTCTCTATTTCCCCCTCTTTCCCATTCTTCTCCTCTTCCTTCCCACTCCTTTTCCCTTCTCACTCCCCTCTCTTTCCCACTCCTATTCCCTGCTCACTCCTTTTCCCTTCTCTCCCACTCCTCTACACTCCTCTCCCTTTCGTTCCCACTCCTTTACACTCCCCTCCCCCTCTCTTTCCCACTCCTCTCCTTTTCTTTCCCATCCCTT
>LDKF01000455.1:30711-44878 GCA_001026735.1 Rotylenchulus reniformis
CTTTTCCCTTCTCTCCCCCTCTTTCACACTCATTTTCTTTTCTCTCCCCCTCTTTCCCTCTCCTCCTCTTTCCCACTCTTCTCCGCTTCTTTCCCACTCCTCTGCACTCCTCTCCCTTTCGTTCCCACTCCTTTTCCCCTCTCTTTCCCACTCCTCTCCCTCTATTTCCCACTCCTTTCCCTCTATTTCCCCTCTTTTCTACTACTCTTCCCTTCTTTCCAACTTCTCTTCCTCTATTTCCCACTCCTCACCTTCTTCTTTCTTTTTTTGTGGCATATCGCCACAAAGATTTTATTGATGAAAGTTCATGGGAGCATTTTTCGATTCCAGCAGACTTTTGCCTAATCCAATTCACCAGCAGTTAACGATTTTCAGTTCAATGTACTGTGCCGCCAGCGTGTACAGCACCGCAATCAACTCTACCAAGGGCTACATTCTACTGCTTTTGGCTCTCTTGGACTATGCCGTCATTTTTGCTGTGCTCTTATGGCGCTATTACACTGGCGGTACTTTTTTTTGTTTTCAACGCTAAAAAAGAGGGCAATGTGGCCAACCAAAACAAAAGCTTTCATTTTCTTGAAAAAATGAAAAATGATCCATTTTTTTATTATTTTTGTTTATTTATTTTATTGTCATTATTCAGAGACGTTTTTATCGCTTTATTAATCATTTAATGGCATTTATTCATAAGGTTTATCCATCTAGCTCTATAATTTGCATGGCTCCATGATAATTCGGCACCAACCGAAATTGGCAACAATTCGGCATCAAAAATTATTAGAGCATAAAATTCTGCATAAACGCCTTTTATACTTTTGGTCAAACGAGGTCTAAAATAAAGTTTACCCTACAACTTTCTTTCATTATCGAATTGTCCGGGCGCCGTTGGGGATTGGGGACACTCATTTGTACTTTTTTTTTAATTACACATCTGTACATTCTTACTACAACAGTCACAGCAAGGGTGGATGTAACCGGATTTTTTCATCCGTAATCCGCAATCCGTATCCCAAAAAACCCGTGCTGAGTCGCTTGAAAAAAGTGCAAATGGTGTGCGTTTGAAAAAAAAGTGCAAATGCTCAGAAAACTTTTTTTGAAGGGTGCTAGACCAAAACTTCTAGCGGCAAATTTGTGCAGAATTTTACGCTGATTCTTAAGGTATAATTTTTTTCGAATTTCCCGGAAAAATTTTGAAATATCCCTTAAAAATTCTTTTTTTATAATTCGAAAAATTTTGAAATTTTTCCAAGAAATTCGAAAAAAATTTATACCGTAAGAATCAACGTAAAATTCTGCACAAATTTGCCGTTAGAAGTTTTGGTCTAGCACCCTTCAAAAAAGTTTTCTGAGCATTTGCACTTTTTTTCAAACGCCTACTATTTGCACTTTTTTTCAAACGACACAGCATCAAAAAACCCCCGTAATTTGCGTAATCCTCAATCCGTAATTATGTCCACCCCTGATTCACAGCCACCTCCGGCGAGTCCATTCGACGCGTGTTGCGTGCCATCTTCATGCTCACCCTGGTTGTGATTGTCGGTTGGCTGGTGTTCGCCTGTAACAGTCAGCTCAATGCACTCTTCGTCAACACATTGCAATGGTCGTACAAAGTGTTTTTTGGCTTTGAAGTCAAAACCGTAGTAAATCTCGACTCCTACTACAACATCCTCAACTCCATACTGACCGTGCCTTATTGGTTGAGCATTGCGGCATCGGCGGGAGGTCCACCGGTGTTATACATTAGCAGGTAGGTGCATAGAAATTTCGGTGCTAGTAGGTCGTTACCGCTAAAAACCGCCACAAGTTATAGTCTAGCCGAAAACTTTTTTCGAAGCTTGCTAGGCCAAAAGTATAAAAAGCCATTGTGTAGAATTTTATGCTCTATCTGCAGGTATTTTTAATCTTTCCAAATTCGGCTAAAAATTGGAAATTTTCCCGAAATACTGAAAAATATGTATCCCCTAAAAACCAATTTTTCTGTATTTCGGGAAAATTTCGAATTTTTAGCCGAATTTTGAAAAATTAAAAATACCTGCAGATAGAGCGAACAAGCATAAAATTCTAGAAATGCATAAAATTCTGCACAATAGCTTTATATAAAATATAAGTTATGGCCTAGCAATTTTCAAAAAAAGATTTTCGGCCAAACTATAGCTCGTGGCGTTTTTTGACATCCCAACACACTAATTTCGTTGCACCCTGATTCGTTGTTAGAAAAAATAAAAATAGAGTTTACGATACCGTGCAGTTTTTTTTGCTATTTCTTGTCAACTAACTTAATTATAAAAATGAATATTATAAAAGTGAATCGAATTTGAAATTGTGAAATTTCCGACAAAAACCAGATTTTTCGAAAATTTTGAAAAATTTCAAAAATGGTAATTATCTAAACTGAAATAAAAAGGCAAAAAGGAGCACAAAATTTGCAACTATTTGCCTTTTGGGTTTGGTTTAGATGCGTTAAAAAAGTTTTCTGGTTCTAATCTGCATCTGGCATTTTCTTTAACGGCCTAGTACTATTAGAAACTAGGATACTTAATGGTTCAAGTCGATAAAATATCTTAAAATACAATAAAAGTCAAAAATCTTTATGAATTTTGATCGGAAAAATTAATTATTCTGATTTACCATTTTCAATTATAAATTTCTGAACCGATTGTACTATTGCCTTGTCATTTTTGTAGTTGCCATTATAGACAATAAAATGATGGAAGCACCAAGAATTGAAAAAAGGCTTCAAAAAATCTTTCTATTGGTGGTTCTAATATTTTACAGTTTAATAATGATTTTACTTAATAAATTCAATAATAATTTTTGTTAGTGAAAGGGCATAGAAAAACATAAATTTTATTAAAATTTATGTTTTATTCAAAATTTAATTTGTTATTTAAAATTTTAACTTTTTTTTCTATACTGTAGAACTCCTGACATCTAGTTTTTTGTTTTAAATTGCATTTTTAGACATTTTATAGTCTTGACACTAGAAATCCATTTTTGCATTTTTCGACCTAACGACAATTTGCAAACATTTTACAGCCTATCATCAGTCAAAATTTTCAGCACCGATTATCGGAATGCCTACAACAAAATGTTCAGACGAGCTAGAACAACAACTAACCAGGTTGTTCCGGTGTTCGTCCAACGGCGTTATGAGGGCGGAATCACTACACAAGCGGCACGAGACACAACAGTTGCGGTTGCGTAAAATGACGCAACAAAAAAAAAAGAATGAATGGGTGGATGAGGATATGCGTAACAGTTTTGTGAGAAGTAGTGTTCGGACCGGCGGGTCGGAGTTCCGTCAGGTTTTTTAATCGGGACCTATGTAGTTAAACCCCGATATCAAGGCCCACATTGAATGGTTTTTAGTAGTTGATCGGGGTTTTCGGGTCAGTTTTTCGGGGTTTTGGATTCAAATAAAAAACACGGGCTTTTTCGGGGTCCCGGTATCGTGTGCCCTACCCTGATCGTTTTACCGATCATTAGTGAGAAGTATGAATTGGTCAGGAGAGAACATTCAAATTAGTCGACAATTGCATAAAATTGGATTCTTCTATTTGTAACAAAATTACCACAAAATTTGAACGTTTAAAGAATAAATGAAATCTGGTCATTATAAGGTGCTGGGTTGTTTTTAAAAAGTTCTATAACAATATGGTTAATATGTAAAAAAATCAAAATTAAAAAAATCCTTTAAAATTTTTTTAAACTTGTTTGGCCAAAATATACAGCAGAATTTTATCTAGGTACTACATATCTTTTGGCCTTTTTGCAATTCCAAAGAAGATACCAAAAATGGTATCTACACAGAGGTGCCAAAACCATATGTCGGATATCAATTTTCAGTTTTCCCAACGAAAAGTTACTTTTTATTTTTCGAGGCAATTAGCTTATTTCATACTTCGTACGACCTGCTTACAGATCATTTTTCGACATGAAAACTTAAAGGTAATTTTTTTAATTTTTTTTTATAATCTAGAAACTTCAGGGGAAACAATATATCATCGATAAATTTCTTATCATTTATTTTTGTTCATTTATCGCTTCTTTACTAGGTTGTATTTGCATCACTTTCGCATTTTCCAGTCTGACACCTAATAGTGCTTGGTAGTGGGATATTTCTTGCACTTGGATGCCCTCGGATATTCGATATAGCAATTTTGGTCGTGTTTCTTGTTCTTGATGCATTGGTTATATTCGTCGTCTGTATTAGCACTAAATAATCAATTTATAGGCAATTATTATATAGGTCTAACTCACCTCGTGGTTGCCGGCGCTTCGGTTGTGGGCTGCTTTTGGCATTTGTATGCCGATGGGTATTTGTCACAGCAATATTCCGGAGAGTGATAAGCTTGATAAGTTTTAATGCAATTGTCGTATCCAGTTGTCCACTTCGATATAATAAGTTTCAACTCTTATTATGCCTCTTAAATTTTGTAACTTACGTCGTAGTGCATAAATTGCAGTTGTAGTGATTGTGGTCTCCGTGGTTGCAGTTGTGGTAGTTGTGCTCTCCGGGGTTGCTTTTTGGGTAGTTGTGGTCTCCGGGGTTGCGTTTTGTGTAGTTGTGGGGGTTGTTTTAGGTGCTGCTCCGGTTATAGTTGTTATTTCAAGTGTTCCGGTTGTTGAATCCAGACATCTATCACTTGGCCTCGTGGTAGATGTCTGGATTCAACAAAAAGGAAACTCAAGGTTTAGGCCGAACACTTGGCCGTCTGGATCAATTTGTTCACGTTGGCTAGGCTCATATGTCCTTGCCCCTCGATCCCACATGTGTGCATCGTGTTCGTGCTTGCAGAGGCCCGGAGCTTAGGCTTGCAGAGGCTAATGTCACACACTCGCCATTAGAGCGTCACCCCTAAATTGAGTTGGGTGGGCGGGTGGTCTGTTGTGTATTTGAATAAATGGGGGTAGCCCGTGGGAATCGAACTTGAGTATCCTTTTTGTTGAATCCAGACATCTACCACTTGGCCTCGTGGTAGATGTCTGGATTCAACAAAAAGGATACTCAAGTTCGATTCCCACGGGCTACCCCCATTTATTCAAATACACAACACCAGTTGGTTGTTGTTTCAGGTGCTGCTCCGGTTGTGGTTATTGTTTCAGGTGCTGCTCCGGTTGTAGTTATTGTTTCAGGTGCTCCGGTTGTGGTTGTTTTTCAGTTGCTGCTAAGGTTATGGTTGTTGTTTCAGTTGCTGCTCCGGTTGTGGTTGTTGTGCCAGGAGCTCGAGTTGTGTTTTGGCATTTAGTTGCTCGAGGATATTTTCCACAGCAATATTCCCACGAAAAATATTTGTATAATTTGTATATTTTTCGATGCACTTGTTGTATCCAGCATCAGCTTCTCTATAAGTAATATAATTTTTTAGTTATTTAATTTTTTGATAATAATATCATTCCTTGTAGTAGTAGAGATCGCTTCGGTTGTGGTTAATGGCTTTTTGGTAATGATAAAAGTTGAATGATAAAAGTTGACATTGAGCATGCCGATTGGTTCGGCACATGCTGCACCGATCAGGCACAAAAGAACAATGGCCAAGACCGAAGTGATTGATGACATTGGAAAGATTTTTAGTGAAATCAAAGTTGAATGCATACATTTGGAATCGAGGAATTGCTTTTTATAGTTCCAAGAAAATCCACTGAATGTAAACACGTGAAAAATAGCCATAACAATATATTAATTCTTGATCGAAGTATGAATAGAATGAGTAACAAGAATCGAAGATGCAAATTGTTCATTTTTTAACAAAACTCTAACTCACATGTTTGCTAACATTGAAATTTTTGAGAACAACAATAGGGATGGGACAAAGATGAATCTAATAAACCAATATGGTCTTTGTATTCTAATCTCTCTTGGTCTTTGTACCTTGATTGGTTTTTAGGTACTAAATATTGCCAAAATATAGATAAAAAATGGTAAAATTATACATAAACTTTTCAAAATTTTTAAATATATTTAAATCGATTGATTAACCGCCCACGGTTCGGTGTCTGATAATAATGAAATATATTTTTTTTAATTTTAAAGCCAACGAAAAAATCAATTAATAAATCAAAATCTTGCTCTCTCACAAGCTAGCTTTATATTTATATCAACATTGATTCTATACATTCTACAATCACAGCGAATACCAATTTATCTTGTTCTCTTATCCATTGTATTCAAATTGATTCAGATGATTGCAAATTCCTCCAATTTCATGTCCACGCTCAATAGTCTTCATCAGAGGAATCATCGGAGTTTTGGACGGTCTGTCCATGTTTCTCGCCTATTAAAAAAATATCAATTTTGATATTATTTTAGCTACTTAATTTTTTGGTTCAATTAATTAGCCGAAAATGGTTTATACTTATTTATGAATAAAGATACAACCTTTATTCATTCCCCCATAAAACAAAATAATTGGTTTATACCAAAACAGCTCTATCTAATTCACTTACGGATCATTTGGGCGTGCGATTTTGCGGGTGCTTTGAATTTCACCGTCAGCAAGCCGTCAATGTGCATGGCATCGATGGTCTGGATCTGCTTGCCGAACAGCTCAGTTTGTTCCTGCATGCCGGCATGCTCTGCAGTCTCCAGGGCCAACTCGAACATGGCACGGATGAAACTCGCATCCTTAGCATAGCTCCCTAAGGTTTCAAAATTGAAAATCATTATTCAAAATACCTAGAATAGGGAAAATTCTGCTCATATTTTTATGGAAAAAATAACAATTCTATTAGAATCCAATTATTCCTAATTATAAAATTCGGATCAAAAAATCAATTTCATAAAAATAATTAATAGATTCTTCAAATCAAAATTCCTAAAGTCTGTAAATTAATATTATTAAAATTCATTCCAAAAACCTGAATTTGTTGGGGTTCCTTACTAAACCATAAAATACGTGAAAATGAACCTAATTCCGGTTTCGATGAGAAAAGTTCGTTATAGATGAGAGTCTGGTGACGAAAAACGAAGTATCCATTATAATTTTTAGGAAAATTAAGCCTAAAACCTTCCAAAATCCTTATTTAATTGGTTTTAATGTGTCTTATAAAATTCACGAAAGTGCCGTGCGTACTATGTCATGCCAACCTGATCCGGTTTTGGCGAGAATGGTCTCTGCCAGCTGGGCCTCGGCCCCCGGGTTCTCCGGGCAGTGCATTCTCTCCAGCTCGCCCACCAGCTCTTGCGCTCCCTGCTCGATTGCTGCCGCCGGGTTCCTGCCCTCCACAACCGTTGCGAAATGCGGCGCGTACTGCTCCATCAGCTCGACCACTTTCTGGCCACCCTTGCAGCACAGTGGGAACTCCACTGATTGTGAATTGAGAGAAGAATGATTTGGAAATTATCAAAAAAAATTAAAATCATCTCATTTTTAGTAAAAGATGTGATAAATATCGATTTAGGTTCAATTGCTGTTCCCTAGGACTTCTTATTTATGTGTATAAAGGCTTTTTGAATATAATTTAATAAGTAAGGAACGATTTTTAATTATAATTATAATTATAATTAAGCAATATTTTTGTTTTTCAAAGATTTACCATTTGAATGTTTATGAAAGCTAAAAATCTATTTGGAAGTTTTTTGGGCCTAAATTCAATTACAAAAATGCAATAAAAACGTGAAAAATAACTCTTTCGGATGGTTTAACACTTATTTGGGTAAAATTTGGAGTTTTTGCTTCTAAAAATCCGCTACTACTTATATGATAGAATTATTTATTTATTTAATCATAATTTTTTGAATATTTTGGCATATATAATGTCTTTTACTTACGTAAGTTACGAGTTGTTGCCTCGACATTCATGAAGACGGACAGAACCACTGAGAAAGAAAGAAGTGCCAAAGTTGTCAAAGACATTTTTGGTCGGTTTAGAATTTTATTTTGCTAGTTGACAAATTAATATGAATTATTTTGATGCTGTTTCAATGCTCACTCATCGTTTATATACAAAATTTTACACTTCTAAGATGTTTTTGAGACAAAATATATTGACCAAACAAATTCCTACTAAAAATTCACATGAATATTTGTAAATATCCATTAATATGAATTTATTTGCCGCAAGATTATGAAATTTCTAAACTAAATATTGGATTAATTTGCCGGAAGAATATGAAAATTTGGGCACTAGTTGCAAAGTTGTTGCTTTTGAAAACCCAAAAATATAACAGGGGGACACTTTTCATTTGAAAAGCAAAATCCATTTTTTTTTCATTTTTTTGTTACTTTTTAACTATTTTCAAGCAAAAAAGTTGAAAAAAACAAAAAAAGTTTTTTTGTTTTTTGCCTAAAAGGGGGGACCCTTTTAGTGGGTTTTCAAAAGCAAAAACTTTGCAACTAGCGCCAAAATTTGCTAAACTTAATCTTTTCATATCGGTTTTCTTTTTATATGTTGGTTATATTTTTTATTTTTTGGCAATTTCCTGCATTATAGATATATTTTTTATCCAATAAATGGATGTCGGAAATGTAAATACTATTGATTATAGGCATCCTGTAAAAAATGACAGACGACCTTTCATCCTGTCCCAAATCATTCTGTTGACTGAAATCATACAACGTCCATAACAAAATTTTGTGATGATGAGAATCATGGAGGTGATCGAATTTCGATTTTTTGGTACCAAAGTTCGTTTTATTTTTTCGATTTTTTGGATCTCTCTCGAATTGCATTCTTAAGAATGATAAAATTTAAAAAATATATAATTTTTTAAAGAAATAAAATGTAATACCTATTCCAAAATTTTTCCGGCAACCCCTCTTGGATCGGCCGGGCATCTCAATACAATGGAATCTCTTCAAAATAGGGTGGCGGCGGGGTCCCCGCTCCCCGCGGGGTCCCCGCGGGGACCCCGCGGGGACCCCGTCCCCGTCCCCGTCCCCGCGAGGGTCGCCTGTCCCCGTCCCCGCGGCCTTGTCCCCGCGGGGACACGGGGACAAAATGCACCCCTAAGAATTGAAGAATCCGGAAAAATAGATCAAAAATTAAGGGGAAACATTAACCAGCGTTAAGGGGAAAACAGAAAAGTTAAACTGGCTAAATAATTGAATTTTTTTTGGCATTATGTTTTTTGTGTTCAATCTTGGGGTGTCACTTTGTCTTGTTTGTACGCTGCGTGTGATCTTTCCAATCAATATGGTTATAGCAGCTATTTAATTATCATTGTTTTTAATTTTTATGCATGCCATTTTTGTGGACTATATTGAATTTTTAAATCTTAAATTTTAGGATTTATTATAATTTACTATGACTTCCCCGATTTGGCAACATTTTGATTTAATCGAAAAAAGCAAAAATGTGAAATGTAAAATTTGCGAGCGTGTTTTGGAAAGGAAAGATGCTTCGACCAAAACAATGTGGACACATCTTGAGCATGTCCATAAAACAGAATATGGCAAATTGAAGAATAATCCCACAACTTCCAAAGATAAAAATACGGTAATAAATCGGATTTTTATATTTTTAAATGTAATAATTTAATTTAGAATGTGAAAATCACGCAGTATTTAAAGCCAGATGATGACGAATCGGCCAATGAATTGATTGCGCGGATCATGATTAAGCAAAATTGTGCCTTTCGTTTTTTTGACAATCCAGATGTGGGAATATTATTCAAAAAAGCATTTCCATCAAACTCTGCGCAATTCCAATGGATGAAAGCAAACATTCAGGCGAAAATATTGCATTATTACTCGAACAAAATTTAACGGCGAACGGATTTTCGATGGAAAAACTAATATCCGTGGTAAGAGACGATGCAAAAAATATGCAGAAAACAGCTAAATTGTTGGAAAAAAGCAGGTGAATAAACAATAAACTTTTGAAAAACTAGGTATATTAAAAATATTTAGTCATCAATGTGTTGCCCATTTTATGCATTTGACAGTTTGTGATGCATTGAAAAATGAAAGGATTGAATACATAATTAACAAAGTGAAACAATGGGCAAAGGAATGTCGCACAAAAACTGGACTCGCAACGCTAAAAAGACATCAGGAGAAGGAAGGAATGACCCCAAAAAAGTTAATATTGGTAGTTAAAAATAAACTAAAAATTCTTATTAACTTTTCTAAGGCTGTTCCAACTCGATGGAATTCGGCTTATAATATGTTGAACGTTTTTCGTGAACAAAGAAAGGCTATTTTTTCGATGGAATTTGAACGCACACTTTTCAAATCACAAACAAAAAGAGCTAGATTGGAACAGGAGACTATCTCATCAAATTTGCCTACTATCGAACAAGAAGATTTTGTCATTTTGAAGCATACTTGTGCTATTCTCAAAATTTTTGACGATGAAACAAGAAGGGTCCGAAATTTTTTTATTTTAAACTATTTCCTTTTTAGTTTTCTCGGGAGAAATCGACTGCTTCAACAGTCATTCCAGTTTTAAAACGGATCCGTGATTTTTTGACTGCACAACTTTTCGTTCCGCAAATACAATTTTTGGCAGATGGACTTTCTGACGCAATTAATGAACGTGTTACAGCATTAGTCAGAAACCCTATGCTACAAATGGCGACTCTACTGGATCCACGTTTTGCGTACGATGACACTATTTGGAACAAAAATTGTTGGGCTCTAATTGAATCGGAATTAATTGAATTTGCTAAAAAATGTATTATTTTCATATAATTTTTTTTTATATTTTCCTATTAAAGATCTCTATACGAGTGAGTCGACCAGTAGTAATGATGATTTGCCAGATACCGAAAATGATCAAGCTCAAAGCCATGACAGTGACGAAAGTGATCAAAGCATTTCTCGTGTGTTTATGAAAATTTATCTATCTAGTTTTATTTTTTAAGATAACATCTGGATTAAGCCAAAATCACCAGGAAATGTTTCTATTCCATCGACACTTTCAGGAGAAATTCAGCCCGAATTAGCCGCAAAAATTGAATGTCAGTTCGCTTCCTACAAAGCAGTAAAGAGACCAAATTATGATGACGATTTATTCACCTGGTGGAGAAAAAACCATGCGCTTTTTCCGGAACTTGCCATTTTGGCACAAATTTTTCATTCAATTCCTGCTACATCTGTGTGCAGTGAGCGACTTTTTTCGAAGGCGGGAATTATTTATGCGAATTCTCTAAGAAATCGGTCAAATCCTAGACTAAAATTATGTATGAGATTTTATTGTTTCAGACTTTCAACTAAAATGGTGGACGATATCCTGGTGATTAAAGCCAATTTGGACAACTTGACATTGGCACCATCTGCCGATCCAGATCCCGATGATGTCCAAGAATCCGATTCGGATTGATTCATGTTAACACTGTTTTTTGAAAAATTATTGATTGAATCATTATTATTACTGAAATAGATAATAAAAAATTGGAAATAATTTTGAAAATCATGGAGGAAAAAATACAACAAATTTGAGACTTAGAAAAATTTCTTGTCCCCGCGGGGACCCCGCGGGGACCCCGCGAAAATCTGTCCCCGTCCCCGTCCCCGCAGGGGTCGCCAGTCCCCGTCCCCGTGGTGACCCGTCCCCGCGGGGAATTCCGCCACCCTACTTCAAAAACCCTTCAAAAATTAAGCTTCCTAAACTTAATGATATGTCTAATTAATTATAAAATTGGGTTAAGCATCTACTGTTCCAAAAGATTTGTATTATATTTTTCTGTTTTTTTTCAAAAATAAATTTTAGAATGTGATTTAATATGAAATTCGTGTCAAAAGGTTACAATTGGATTTTAGATTCAAGAAAAAAAACTCTTAAATACGAGATTTTTTTGTTAGAAATAATTTTTTTATCTAACTAAGAGAGATTTAATATTTTAGTAAATTTTATAATTTTTAAAGCAAAAATTAAAAAAAATAGAACCCTTAACTTTTTTCCATTTTCAATCATTTTGGCACCGAAATTTCGGATCTGGCAATTTTTATATCGATTTTTGTCGGCGATTAATCAAGTCCCTGAAAGAATTCATTATTATTATTATGGCATACATTATATAAGTTAATTACAGGGCTGAATTTTGGTACAAGACAATTTTTTGTTGTTCTTTAAAATTTTTTGACATCCAATTTAATTCAGATCTTCGATGGAACCTGACGACTGGGCACTAAGGAAAAAGCACACAATTGGGTAATAGGCACCAAATTTTGATTTTTTTTCACTTTTTATTTTTTTTTGAGCCAGCACCTTCGTTTTTTTATTAGCGAAGATGGTCGTGATCGGTGAATTTGACAGTGGACATTTCAACAGTGAATCTCTGCAAAAAAAGCAGGCATGCTTAAATTGGAAGGTCCCTTAAATATATACCTTTCCTTTGATTTTTTTTGCAAATTCCCATATATTTTTCATAAAATATACATTTTAGCACTTTTGGTTCAAATGAATAGCACCAATCGAAATTAATAAATAATACATATAATTTTAATCATATCGTCAAGCATTGGCATATTAATGTTAAAAGCAATTGAAATTTATGCAAATTCAATATAGAAAACTGGCTTAATTTTTTAAAAATAAATAATATAATTATCATTAAAGTTTCTCTTTCCGAGTAATTGATAATAAGCAGTAATTGATAATAAGCAACGAACATGGTGTTAATATATTTATTATTATAAACGATTTTAAATTTCAGACTATTTAATCTGGGAGCCAAACAAAAATGGCTTGAAATCGAAAAAGGTCCGACATGTTTCTTTGGAGGTCTACAAAATGTTCTGAAAGTCCTAAAACATTTGGTTCCTCATCAAACATTCTTAGCGATGACCCATGTTTGTATGTCCAGACGATGTTTTCATCAATTTGCATTCAACTATTTCGAACCAATTAGATCCGTAATCGGTTCATTTTTTGGTTTAGTTTATTTTTTTGTGATTCTAACATGATTAATAATGAAAGTTTATTCTTGAACCCACGAAAAATAAATTTGCACACCGAAAACTTGCTATCATCGATTTATACCAACATGCTTTCTATACATTCTACAATCACAATGAATACAAATTTTTTCTTATAAATTATATATTCAAATCGATCCCGATCAATTGGCCATTCTTCCGACTCCATGCCCACGCTCAATAGTCTTCTTCAGAGGATTCGTCGGAGTCTTGGACGACAGTCTGACCTTGCTTCTCGCCTGTTAAAAAATGGATTTAATTGTATTTTTAATAATAAAAAATTTATTTTGGGTTTAAATAGGCCAATTAAATACTTTATCTATAGAAATAAATCATATTATTTATTTTCGGTTCACTTTTATTATACTTACGGATCATTTGGTCGTGCGACTTTGCGGGTGCGGCGAATTGCACCTTCTTCAAGCCGCCAATGCGCAGGGCGTCGATGGTCTGGATCTGCTTGCGGAAGAGTTGGGCCAGTGTCTGCTTGCCGGCATGTTGCGCGGTCTCCAGTGCCAACTCGAACATGGCACGGATGAAACTCGCGTCCTCCGCATAATCCCCTAGGGTTTTCAAAAAATGGTATCATAAAAATAGTTATATTAAATCTAGAAATGTAAAATATGTATGCTATGCGTTTTGGCTTGTTTTTTTGATATTGATAATCTTAGAATTCGAAGCCAAAATAATCTACCAATTTCGAATCCCTTATCAAGTTATACAAAATCATGAACAGTGCCGTGCCTACCAAACAATCTGATCAGGACTCGACCAACCTGATCCGGTTTCGGCGAGAATGTTGTCTGCCAGTTGGGCCTCGACCCCCGGGTTCTCCGGACAGCGGATTCTCTTCAGCTCACCCTGCAACTCCTCCGCCCCCTGCTCAATGGCTGCCGCCGGGTTCCTTCCCTTCACAACCTTTGCAAAATGCGGCGCGTACTCCTCCATCAGCTCGACCACCTTCTGGCCACCCTTGCAGCACAGCGGGAAGTCCACTTAATCGACGGATATAATATTTGTCTTTAAAATTCCGAAGACATGATACCCAAATACACAATACGAGTCCTTTTAAGCACTAATTAGCAGAATATGATCAGTGATCACACTTTTAGTTGCAAGGAATGACTGAGTTGTTACAAAATTAATGGTTACTCATTTCGCTAAAAATATTACTAGTGTATTATTATTTTAATCAAAGAATATTTACGAAAAACAAAACCTTTTTTTGGTTATTTTCTTTATTAAGACTATGTATTATTATAATTTATTACGGGTTGTTGCCTCGGCATTCATGAATGTGGCCA